>JBCAUI010504818.1:0-13036 GCA_038406195.1 Haplosyllis anthogorgicola | reverse complement strand
TTGACGGAAGACTTCACTTGGTTATTCGGCGGGAAAGAGGGCAGGTTATTACGCTAACAAAAGTCACCGCTAGACAGTATCATGGGAGGACCCCTTCACTATGGCGTAGTACTACCTATTGATCAGTGCGTAAGGACGCGAAATCATAAGTATTTAGCAAACATCAGTACAAATAACAAGCACTTTTAATGCCAGAAAGTACCTCCCGCAAAACGTGAGGACTTAAGGTGGTCCATATTTTAAATATCTACTTGTGCGTCTGGTGGTCATATCAGGCCTCATCCATATTTAACGTTGTTTGATTTTCTGTTTTATTTGCTTTGCATGTTGGACAGCACAGAAATGCATGCGCAATCAAGCCAGTCATTGTATTTTGGATACGATCACTGCCACAAACATGCGATCTTCCTTTTACTCTGTAATTTCTCCCATTCACTGATCATTAATTACTTCTTTAGAAAATTAAGCGTCAGTCAAAAAAACACTGCTTCCATGCTTGAAAAGCTTTTAATGTAATTGATCCATTCCACTGGATTATACGAATACTTAGAAACTATCAGACTGTATATTGAGCATCTCTTGCATGTTACTGATTACAAGTCAGAAAAAGATATTTTACCAACATTTTTCAACAAAAAAAATCTGGCCTTAATAAGACGATGTCCATCTTCATCCATCGCCCACCAGCAAACGCGAATACCAAACTAAAGTTGAGGTCTAACTTGTGACCTCCATCTCTTCAGAAATATTTCAATAGCCTTTCGACATCTGCCAATCTCACACAGTCCCTTCTGGTTTTTGTGCGTTCCATCGGGACCCACTTCTACCATTCTATGCTGTTTCCGGATCCAGATGACTGGTTTGGGTCAATTCAATAGGAGGATGCACTTTAATTTTAGGGAGACTCATGTGTTTCACTTGTTACATTAATTTTATTTCAAACATGGCTGATTTTCTTTTTCTTTCATTACAGATCTTCTCATCTGTTGATATTTAACTATTTTTATTTTAATGTAATCACATTCTTACATATTATTAATGGTATATGTTATCACTAGTTGCCTCCCAAATTATTTATTGCCAGCTACTGATAACAACAATGAAATGAATGGGAATCTTTACAATTCATTCATTCATCCTTTACATTCAAACATCCAATAAGAGCCCTTTTACAGTGTTCACGCACCAAGAATTCACCCCCAAAATGCCAGGAAATTCCATTGAAATGTTAACCAACAATACGGGTCAATAAGTAAGTCTACGTTACTCTGTGAAACTAAGCATTTCATTTCTTTGATCCAGTTCTCTTTAATCTAATTTTTTTCCAAGAAAACTTGACTTAAGCATCGCACAATATTTAAAGTAAAACAAATACAATGGCTTACAGGAGTAAACATGATACTTCTGAAGTTCTAATGTTCTTCAAAAACCCCAGTGCAATTGTTACTGAACACTACAAACGCTTCTATGTACGTCATTTTACATGGGACTGAAATTATTGATACTTAAGCCGCCATCTAGAGTAAAGTGTCTTCTGTGCTTTAACAAAAGTGCTCCTTAATATGGTTGATGATGAAGCTGCACAAGTGAAGTGGCGACATCTCTGAGTCCATTATAATAAGCAATGCCATCTAAGGTAAAGGAGACACTCCAAAACTGTCACACTGTCATCTTCAATAACCTCTTTAATCAACTGAAAGTCCACTTTGGTTTGGATGAAAGTACATTCATGTATCTTTGGCATTTCCAATACAGTAAGCGTACAATTGGTGAGCTAATTCAGGGGTCACTTACAAATTTGTAAATGAAATTTATGGCACGTAAAATTCGCGCCGGGAAAATTGACATCAAGTGTCCCGGTTAATGTAATTACCACAAGCAGTTGTCTCCTCTAATAACCATTCTCGGGAAGACGTGTCCTGAAAACCTGCACAAAATTGCTTTAAATTGCTGTTCTCAGAAGGGTGGGAGTAACCTCCTCTGGGCTAGAAAAGTACGGTTAGGAACATGTCTCTATATTCATCATTACTATGGGAGGTAATTCTTGTAGTTGTCCTTGCTCTGTTTATTATCAGGGAACATCCTTATTTAGCCAAATTACACTCCAAATATAGCCGAACGCCGATGAAGGCATCATTATGACTTACCATGCGATTTTCCCTTACAAAAAGTCTGATGTCTATTACGACATTACATTCCACAAATAACTAAAAATACTAAGTAAAGCATCATTCCGACCTGCCGTGCGATTTTAGGCGAGTAAAAGTTATCTTATTACTTCAGAAAAAATCATCTTCGATTCTTCAGTTTGAAAAACAAATACCATGTCTTCGATTAACCCGAGGTAAAAGCGTACCTTTCGCATTGAAATTCTGATCGAGCATTGACGATGCCATCTCGTTGATGATGCTCCCGTTTTGGGTGAAGTTATGTGTGGTGTCCAGGTCGTCCTGCATGGCTGTCTGTAGATGCGTGAGGACGTCCTTCATGCTGCAGGCCTCCGTCTCCAGTTTGCTGAGATGAGACGAGTTGTCTTGCAGTTCCTGACGGAGATTCGTGTTCTCCGTCTTCAGACTCTCTACCTGCTTGAGCAGGTCGTCATACGACTGTGACACGTTCATCTTTCTACAAAAATAAAAAATAGTAAATGTTAGAAATGCAACAAAAATGATGCAGAAACCTTTCTCATAAAAAATGAGACGAATAATTTGTAACTGATATTGAATGGAACCACTTTCACCAAATGGACACGAAGTGGAAGTGATTTTTAAAGTAGTCGGTCCGTTACAAACGCGAGAGGGCATGCCATGTTTTGCCTTAACGAGGCACACAGCTTTAAACATGCCGATCAGCAATAATTTGGAAATTTCCTAAACATGATTCATTGCTTTTGACAGCTTCAAAACTTTGAAAATTGCCACTGTAACTTTATCAAGAACGTTCTGTGAAAAGCAATTAAAACATTTACTATGAAACATCTGATGCCCAGACACTCGGGCAGAAAAATTCTCCATGAGATTCGGAATATTAGACCCCATTCGTCATTAAGTGGAAATTATGGCCAAAAATAATTGTGCGTCGAAATAACTCCCGCGGGAATTGGGATCATGAAACTTGGTAATTACTCCAATATTGAGTCAAACAATGATGAATTCATAATGAGTTACAGTGTTCCAATTACAATTTTGGACAGGCAACAGAGCAACCTTTTTAACAGGTTGGTGTTGCTTTACTTTGAAATAGAACATTTGTTACAAAACAAAGTGAAGTTGTAAAATGAAAGCTTCTACACAGGTATCTTCTGCTCGATATATAAGAATAGCTTGGAGTGATATTCCAGCTTTCTACAACAAAATCCCATCAGAGCTAATGGCATTACCTCAAGATTACATATGACATAAATTTCAGTTTCCATCAGAAAGGAAGGGTGCCTCTCCCTGCTATGTGGCAATGTCGTGTCAAAAACACTGATTGTAAAACAAAAAATATGCTGCCACGGCAGACGATAGAATATCTAGTAAATGTCATTTTTATGTAGAGTCGTCGATGTAGTGTAGCTTCTAATGTCAATTTCCACCAAGCCTTTCCAACCACTGTTACTATTTTCACTAATCTAAGTCCATGTAGGTGTCCAGGAAATTGTGACTTTTAAACATACCACACTGAGATTGGATGAGATTCAGCCTTATAATATCCGGTCTTGACGTATTAGAATTACACATTAAATGTTATTAACCGTCGAAAAAATTATAGTACAAAAAGCCAATTATTCCTGCTGATGATATATTTTGGCACTGTGCAAGATTTTCATACCAGACAGCTAAAACAAGTTTTCTCGTTGTACGTACGCTGCTAATTGCAGACAGACGTAAATGTTAAATGCTAAAGACAACTACGATATTAATAAACCAATGTTTAATCAGATGATAAATGTAATAAAAATATAAACCATTGATTGTCATCAATGACACTATACTATTTTGAGGATGAAAGGTTATTCAATCGTTACGTTGTACCAGGACAGAGTCTGCGCCGGATGGATTCTGCGCCGCAGATTTCATCCAAGGATGGATTCTGTGCCATCTAGAAAAGATGTCTGCTCGGAGCAGTCTCTGTCCTAGGAATTGAAAGAAAATCAAGCGTCAAAGTTGAATGCACAGGGGAACTTTCAGTGGAGGCCTGGCTTGGGAGTTAAGGGGCCCACACCACAGCCTTTGCCCCAGGCCAAACCTCTCTTAACCCCTAACCCCATGATGCCAACTGCCCCAGTAAAATTTCTTTAAAAACATTTCCATTCTTTTTCTGTTTAAATTTTAACATAAATTAAAATTTAAAATAAAAATTTAATTTAAAAAGAATCAAACATTAAAGATAAGTTTTAAAAGTTTAAAATAAAAAAATTAATTTTAATAAAGTTAAACAAATAAAATTAGTTTACAAATCAAGCATTAAAGGTAGGTTTTTTAAAACTAGAGACATTAAAATTTATTTTTAAATGTTGAAATTGTATTAAGTTTTTTTATTTAATTAAAAAATTATCTAAAATGGTTTTAATTAAAATTTTATTTAATAGACATAATTAGTAAATTCAAAATGTTATGATCTGTTAAAATTTAAAACAGAAAAAGAGTGGAAATGTTTTTAAATTCAATTTTACTGAAAGTTTCCCTGTGCATTTAACTGTGATGCTTGATTTCCTTTCAATTCTGCTTAAAGTTATTTAAAGTTCAGGCAAAACTTAAATTTTATGGAGCGCTTTTGATCCCAGGGAGCGTGATCTGTCCTAGGACAGAGACTGCTCCGAGCAGATTTCATCCTTGGATGAAATCTGCAACGCAGACTCGAGACCGGCGCAGATTTCAGACTGTTGCAACGTTGCGATTGTTTTTCCTCGACAGCACACTTATTCTGAAATGCGATAGAACTCTTCTTCAGAAAACACAATTTTATTCAGTCATTCCCTACATGTCACACACCCAGCGGTTGTCATCCAAAACCGGGGTACCAGTGACCCACATCATCAGCGGCCATCTTTTCTTTCACAATATTTTGGTCGTTAAAGAGATAGTATGACTGACAAGGTCGTAAAATGGTTTTACTTATGTGATTGGTTCCTACCTGCTCCAGCCTCCACAAGTAGTTTACATATTGGCTGGTGATTGTAACGGGCCGCGTAGTGTAAAGCGCTGATCTGCTCGTCGTCCGGCATGTTGACCTTCTTCCTGATCTTCTGCTCGTTACCGGTTCTAAGAGAATTAAGGAGTCGCTGCATAACGTCTGCATCGCCATCTCGTGCGCACTGAAAAGCAGTGAAAAATATATCACTGTGCATAAGAATTTTAGCAATCTCACGATCTCTACCTCACGATCTAAATGTACAAAGAATGTTCCCTCTTTTCAAAGACCACCCCTCTTGAGCGGCATTTTGCCTTCTGCGACAATATTGTTGCAACATAAATTCTTTATGGTAATCTTCAAAAGCGCTCTCTTGCGTGCATTTATTGTTAACTTCCAAAATAAATGCACACAAAAGAGGTATATATTCACAGGTTCAGCAATTTTTGTTCACGCTGAAATTGTGGGCCCACGTACAGATATATAGGTATACAAGTACACAGCCCTGATCTTTTATCGGTTGTATTGGATGTGTGGCGATACAATTTGAGTCAATTCAGTAGGAAACTACTCGTTGTGACGATTCATCGGATATTCGATACATTAATCTGAGGTTACTAAAACCGCGGTGATTACTGACAAACCTTATCAGTGGTATTATAAACTACAACCTGTTTTGAGCTGCA
Organism: Haplosyllis anthogorgicola; assembly: GCA_038406195.1. NCBI lineage: Eukaryota > Metazoa > Annelida > Polychaeta > Phyllodocida > Syllidae > Haplosyllis > Haplosyllis anthogorgicola. The sequence goes on along the minus strand of JBCAUI010504818.1, from coordinate 7,235 downwards.
TCTTTAATTTGTTACAAATAGAATTCAGTAAAAGGTGGGTGTGCGGCACTACCATAAGCGTTTTGTGCAACCTAACATGCTGCAGAATAGTTCGAGCTATTTTTAATTGTTCACGCATTATGATTTAGTTCGGCAACAAGGGTTCACATATTCTCATATTCGGTCGATTTCGGTTGTCCGATCATCGATGGCATTCTGAGCTCAATGGCATAACCTTATTTACTTAATATCTTTTTTTTTGTGTGTTCCTTTTAACTGAAAGATGACAAAGCTTGAGTGATGAACTGCAGCTAATTGGGAACTAGAGACATATTTTTTGTAATTAGTATAGGCAAAGCAGGTGTCCGCCCAATGAATACTGTGATATTTACATTTCTGTCGATGTAACCCCACACCTCAAGTACAAATTGGTGTCGTCATAATATACCATGTGTTCTATATTATCCGTAAAAGCCTTTTGTGGCGAGAAAAAGGAACAAGGTTAAGATCTTTTGTACTGTATGCTGTTGTGTTTACACAGTAAGGAATCACCTAAAAAATAATGAAATTCATTATATGTAATGAATTTCATAATATATTGTAGTAAGTAGCTAGGTTGCGTGTTACTGGCTGTCTAGCCGGCTACGTACTGCTTAGTAGGTGTTACCCCTGCGGTCTCCTGGGCTCTAATGCCCTGTCTGCCTAGTTGCGGCTGTTAGCTAGGGGTGTTAGGGGCAGAGCTTACATGCATAGCCCATAATATCCCTGGCATGCCCCTGCTGAATTATGCATAAAAATGGGTAAATTGGTATTTGCATATTTTTATGCAACAATTAAGCTTTTCTTAAAAAAGAAAATTTTGCTATAGGGTTTTATTTAATATTTTTGTTTGCCAACACTTCTACTAAGCACTTTCTTGTAACAAGCTGTCATAATCATTTTGCATTTATAATGCACCAGTGTTTTTATTACATGAATAAAATGTACAATAATTCACAAAGTAAAGTTTTCCTATGTATATGTGTAATGGTAGCAATAATATTTCTTATGCATGAGTAGTGGATAAATATATGTTTTCATCGAACGTTGACATATTGTAATTATATAGAGTAAATATACATTAAAATGATAACATTAATTTTAAGAAGTCAACTATGCTTATGATGCTAACATTGTTCATGTGTTATTGTTGTTATTGTATCAATATGTAATTATATGTCAGTATCGTAAAACTGTTTAAATTATTATGAAAGTTCTTTGATATATGCATATATATAAAACTGAATGTTTTATCATCAAAGTTAGTTATATTCCAGTGGTTCATGATCTTGGTTTTGTTGATATGGTGGAGCCACTGGCAGTAATTCATATTCACATTTGATATCCATTATTTGTTCCAAAATCCTTCCCATCACTCTAATGTTATAGTGGGTTCCCAATGAAATATAAGTAAGTTCTCTTTCCATAAATAGTGACACCCATCCTTTCTGTGGTAGTCTAATGATGTTGTCTTTATTTCCCTTAAGGTGGATGTTTGTCCAATTTACATCCATCTGTGTTTGGGCATCTGGTTATGGTCAGCTGCGAAGGGTAGAATGGCATGCTGAGAAAAGTGTGCCCATATGGTACGGCTTGTGTCAATACAGGTAATTTTGACAAATATATCTGTCCTGGTCATTCCTCGGAACACTCTACTGAGTGGGAATACAGGGAATCCAGTTCTTAAAATGTCAGGCTTATTCCTACATTGTTTATAAATTTTAAACAGTATGAATATGACCATCATCAGTATTCCAGTAATCATGATTGACAATGATCCAGCAGTGAAGCCTGGATCTGAGTGGACATCCTGTTGCCCATCTGGGTCAGGTGGTAAGGTGAAGATGGGTTGCAAAGTGGGCATTGCCTTTGCTTTAGGGACTATAACATAATCTTTGTCCACTGGTACATTTGACATAAGATATGTAAAAGAACTTTCAATGTATTTCTGTTTACTAAAACACCATACTGAGATGGCAATCAATGCCATGAGTCCTAATGCTGTAGAAAGCCATAATAGAATTAGGCTTGCCTTTTCCCACCATTTGACTTCTTTCATGTAACATTCAAAGTCTCTTTAGTCCTCTGTGAAAGGTCTCATCTGTCTTATACCACTCCTTATCTTGATCCTCAATCATTCCCACCAGTACTATTTCTAATTCTGCAAAAACTACCTCAGATCTGTTGTTGAAAATGTTGTCTTGCTGTTGTGCCTGAAAGACTTTAAGATTGGGAAGATAATAAATAGGAATGCTCATTTGTAATTCCGGTCATCTTTCTAAGATTGTCATCAAGTTTTATGTCTAATTTATTTTCCATGTAGTCAAAAATAATTTTGTTGACTGCATAGCACATTGTGAAGTAACCATCAGTCACTTTTGTCATGCTATTGCACAATTCTGTGGATTGTGTCAAAAAGTAATTTCCAGTGGATAGAGAGCATTCACAAAGTTCAGTCCTATTTATGATGTGGTAAGTGGAGAATTGTATGTTAAAAGGTTGATTAGAAGGCTTGCAGACCAGAGTCCAAGGCTTTGGTAAATTAGAGGGAATGATTTGTTCTCCTGCATCTTAAATTTTAGGTTCAGGTGGGTCATTAATGTGAACCCTGGTCATGCAATTGTTTGCAATAATATTGCTATTAGAGTTGTAGTAAATGGCAGAAGTACATGTATGTTGCTGTTTATGCCTTAAGAGATGTGCATTTTCACAAAAGTAAATGTTAGGTATTCTGTTACATAAATTCAGCTGTCTCTGTGACATAGGAATAAAGTTGTTATCAGTTAGTGCAATATATTCTGTATTGGTCTGTATTTTCATATATTGGTGGTTGATGCCTTTGTAGGTTTCAGCATCCATAAGTACTTGTTCCTTAAATTTGAGAAAAACTGGAATCTGTATTAATAAATGGTCCACAGTATTCATAAATGCAACAAGTTCATGGCCATAGTATTCATAAATATGATTAAATACCAACTCATAGTTAGGTGCTGTGGTCCGCATGTCATCTTCCATAGCATCCAAATACATCTGCAATACCTGTGGTTCAATAATCTTGTGTGTTAACCTGCCTGATGCTAACACATTGAGAGCATATGCAAAGTCATAGAAAGACTGTTCATACTTATCAAAATAGTCAAAGTATTTCACCATAACCTATATAAACAACACCAAATAACAACTTTGAGTAGATTTATTGGCCTTGTCTTGTTTTGATAGCTGTGCCATTTTCTGTTTTAAAAATTTTATTTGGCAGAATTGATAGCAAGAATTGTTCAATCATTTCTTGTAATTTGAGTCTCTTTTGTTTAATCATAACTGTATAGTCATTGTATAGATCTGCAAAGGTTTGACAAACCATCATGTGAATAGCTTAATCATTTAGAGTGGTGTTGTCAGCAAATACTGACAGGTTTCTGGTCTGACATATCCGTAATTATCACAATGTGGAAAGACCAGTGGCAAAAATCTAAGATCTTTTGACCTGTGGTAGTTTTGTAGCTACAAATAAATATCTTCATTGCAAATTTTGAAGTAACATACCTTGATTTTCAAAGAGCATTCCATATTCAGGTTGTAGTACTGGTTTAGGCATAAATGCTCTTTCATAGTCTAGGAAGTCTGATTTGTCACATGAAATCCAGTATCTCTTTTACCTCTTTTGTTGGGTTTCTTCAACTCTATGATGCCATCATTTTCTGTGAAGATTGGTGGTTCTTCTTTGGTTTTCCCCATGCTATCACACGATATTGAACTTGTGTTTCTCAAACTTAAGGTTAACCTTAAAGTGCTTTTTAGCTGGGTTGTGCACTAATATGCATATAAGAGCATGGATAATCATCAGTGTCAGCTTTGCCATGTTTTATGAGCTTGGTATTTCTGTAATTGCAGGTAAAGAATGTGCTTGGTGTCTGTCTCTTGTGCATGCTCTAGCTTTAGGTATTGGTTGTGTGTTTCTACTATACCCTGTGGTGTGTTCATGTGCTCCAGCTTGATTCTGTTCATGTGATACACTTCTGGTAGAACTCTATTTGATAGGTCTTTCAGCTGATAATGGGTGCAGTCTAAAACTGTGTCTACAACCAATGGGCTAATGAAGTCTTGTCTGAATTTTGTGGTTCCTGTTTGTAATGTTGACATGTGGGGTGCTAATAGATAAATCAATTTCCCCGGTGGATAATATTCTTCATTTTTATACATTCTATTCTTAATTTCATATGCTTGAGCTTGGGTAGTTTTCCATTCTAGATGTAATTGTTTTATATGTTCAGCTCTGTTTTTCAATAGTCTGAAATATTCTTTGTGTTACATTGATATTTCTTCCATAGGGAAGAATGTGAGATTTGACAAATCTGGTTTTTTTGTGCAAATACTAATTCAAATGGAGAGTATCCATCTAGTGCCTCTGATGCAAAGGTGTTCAGTGCAAGTGCTGATACTCCAGCACAGAGAAGCCACATCTGCCCTTTATCTGTTATGTGTCTTGTGATCATATTGCTGATTGTCTGAATTTGCCTTTCTGTTTTGGAACTTCCATGGTTGAAAGGACTTATTAGTTTTAAATTGCACATTAGAGCTTTTAAAATGTGTATTATAATGTCACTTGTAAATGCTCTATCTTTATCTACTATCAATAATTTGGGTGGGCCAAATATGCTAATAACTCTTGTGTCAGCTTTTCTTTCTACTAAAGGTATCGCCATTGTAAAGTTTGTATGTTCACACATTGTTACCAAGAGAAATTTGAATCCTGAAAATTCATTTGGCATATGCTTTATATCCACCAATATTTGGACATTGGGATGTAATCTACTGGGATTCTTCCATATAAAGGTCTATTTACCAAACTCTTAGCCTTTGTTTTTTGGCAAGTGTGACATACTTCAATGAATCTTTTGAGTTTGTTTAGCATGATGTGCATGAAGAATTTGTTTTTCATAGTTATGAATGTCTTCCATGCACATTGGTGTCCTGCTAATAGTGACACATGGTACATGTTGAATATATTGGGTTCATATTTCTCTGGTATTACCAGCAAAAGTTTATTATCCTCTTGCTTTGTATTTTTCTGTGCATCTAAATTGAATAGTAGGCCATTTATCACTATGTAATTAAGAGCTTCTGCATTACACATTTCTGTGCTTGCATTTTTCGATGGTAATTTCCCTTCAGCTATGTAGAAGTATATATCTTTTTAAACCTTGTAGATTGTCTGTATTCTTTGCTCATATCTTATGTGTATATTGGAAGGTTCAATTGGTGCAATACTTTAGTGTGTAATGGTCTTACAATCTGGTCAATTTCAGACTGTCTTTGAATGTGGTGGCATATTATGGACAGTGATGAATTGGTAGGCAATATGGGTTTGCTAACTTGTGTCAACTCTTTATCAACTGGTCTAATGGTGTTTACCAGAGTGGTATCACTTTCTCCATTAGTGTCTTTATGGGGTGCTAACTGTTCATCTACTGATCCATACTGATCTGCACCATATTGTACAAGTGATAAATTTGGTGCTATATGGGCATCATTGGGGTCCTTTTCCATGACCTCAAGATATATTTCTTGTAATTTGGTGATATTAGTGTAATTTTTGTCTGGGAATGTGGGTTTTGGCTTATTTATGGTTCTTTGTGCCAACTTTCTACTGACAGCTTTATCTTCTGGTGCCTTATATGGGCATCCCCTGGGGTGCTTGGGTTTTTTGACTTTGGCTGCATGCTTGTATATTTTATGTGTGTGGTATTTATACAAGTGATGAATATGTTTATTTGATAGGTGCTGTAAAAAGTTCAGTGGGATAACATCATCTATATTCTTGGAATCTTGTTGATTATGTAACCTTGACAAAGTGTCACTCATGTACATTTGTTTGCCAACTTGATATTTCAAGTCTATTGCGTAGTCTTTTAATTTTAACAGTAATGTTGTCAATCTATTTGTTGGAGGTTCAGTTTTGCCCTTTTTCATGTGCTCTATGGCTTTATGGTCTACCAGTACTTCAAAGTATCTATGTTTAAGAAGTTTTGAAAACCCATGAATATTTACAATTAAACCAGTGAATTCTAGTTCTGTTACACCATAGTTCTGTACTGCTTGTGGAAGGTGTTTGGAATGGTGTCCAGTTAGTACCCATTCATTACCTTGTTTCTGGTAAAGAGTGCCACTCACTCCATCTCTTGATGTGTCACTTTCAAGTCTAAAGAGGCCATCACTAGTCAGTATTCTCAAAACCAGTGGTGAAATTAATAATTCTTTTATCTTTTTGAAAGCTGTTTGAACTTCCTTGTCCACTTGAATTTACGTTTCTTCTTCTGTAATTCATGTATTGGTGTTAGTAATACTCTTAAATCTTTTAGAAATGTGGACAAGAAATTCACAATTCTGCAGAATGCTCTGCATTCTTTTACTGTTCTTGGTGCTTGCATATTTTTTATTGCCTCGCATTTGTCTTTCATAGGGGTGTAACAGGCTTTGCCATTTTTAATCATGAATGAATGAGGCCAATGTAGATTAATTGGTCTCTGAAAAATTGACACTTATGTGGCAATATCATGAGGCCAAATTTAATTAGAACTTTGAACATGTTAATGAGCAATTCAAAGTGCTCAGATATGGTGGAGAACACCATCATATCATCCATTATTATTTTATATTTGTCTTGATCAGTAATTAGGTCATCATTAAAGCATTGATTGATGAACTGTTGCCATATTTGGGGACTGACTGACATACCCATTGCCATTCTAAGATAGTGATAAGTAGGACTACCATAAAGGGAGTAATGCTGCAATATTGTTGGGATGTCTCTGCAAGTCTTAAAGTGTGAAACACATCTCAGAGAACTATGGTACTCATGACATTGCATAATGCACTGCCAATGGATTCTATACAATCTCTTACTAGCAGAAATGCATGGTTTATCCTCACTTGTCTATCATTAAGCACTCTATTTATGAGTAATACTGGTGAGCTGTATCTGGTTAGGCCCTTTTTGATTATGCCTAAATGTTCTAGTGTTTTCATTTCTCTATCTATTACTTTCTTGTATTCTTCTCTAATGGCGTAAGGTCTTACAAAGAATGGGGTGTCATTTCAGAGTTGTAGAACTTCAAAGAATGGGCAAGTGCCTATTTCATCTCTTAAGCTAAATGCATCTTTATATTGTTCTAGCATTAATAGGAATTCCTCTTTTTGTTTATCATTTAGAATTGAGT
>JBCAUI010504817.1:0-19163 GCA_038406195.1 Haplosyllis anthogorgicola | reverse complement strand
AAAGGCGTGCACTTCCCCCCCCCCTGCCCCCCCCCCCCATTCTTCGACCCAAAATTTAATTTTTCTTGCAGTTTTTGGTGATTTTTTTAGCCAGAAAAATGTTAATCCAAATGGGAAATCCCGGATCCGCTAGTGTGTTGAATGTGCTTAATTTTTTAACCAAAAAGGGTAACATTTTATCCATGCTGCAACAGCTACGAACTGTTATTCAGAAATACGTAAATTAACATTCACAACAGAAATTAAACACAAAATGTGAATAATTTCTCATGATGCCGGAGCCATGGGTTTGATGGACACACGAAGCGGCATGTCGCCGTTCATAAGCCGCGCACTGTTGTCCTTCCCGGCAGGAAACCGCGATCCACCGCGGCCAACACAAACAATCAGCGTGCAGCTTCACAGCTGGTTAACCTCTACAGTAAACCACGGGGACAAGCTGCGGAGACGGGTGGGCAGGAAGGGAGGGGGACAAGTCAATTAAACACTCGTTACTATTTAATCTGGTTTCCAAAGGCGGAGAAATCAAGTCAGATCCACCACATTGTTGATTTGTGAATCAGTGAATGATGTGAGACAGCAGAATGAGTGTTCATTCCTTTTCTTTGCGATAAAACGTCTTAATTAAAGTGCACTACGTCATGTCCAGAACCTTGTTGTTTTATGAATCAGTGGTGGATCTTCATGTGGAAAGGAAACTTCATAGCAGAAATTCTCTTTGCTCACACTCCCCGTGAACGTTAATGTGTGTTGCCGATGCTTCCATTAGAATAGAATTCCACACAATAGAATTCCACACTGAACCTCTCAATAGAACACAAGCATACTGTAAATTTGGGGGTTTTTTCTGCTGTTTCACAAATGAAGAGGTATGAACGAATATTTTATCATTTGTTACAGCTAAAGAGATATGAGGAAATGGTATACATACAAAATTAACTGCATTTAGCCTCTGCTTCTACATTAAAGTTTTCTTTTAATACGCATGGTAGATTCATAGCTAGCTAAACATCTGACATCATAAGATTAGCTAGGTAACATCTCAGGTAACAAAACTAAACAAGTGTTGATGTTCCAAACCATTCTACGGTGTAACCTCTGAAATCCAAGACCCGAGTGTGTCCAAAACGTTTAGTAGTGTGAAGAAAATACTGACGTGATGGGAACTTAATTGGCGTGATGATGAACTCAAATGTGACGTAAGTTTTTGTTTTAAATCTACCATAAAAAAGACCGACACGAAACATCTACACTGCTGAGAAATAAAATCCATCCTATTTTCAGTAACTTTGTCAAGCTGAAAACTAACTGTTGGAATCTTGCTTTACCGCATCAGAGAATTAAGAAAAGCAACTGCATTGAGAATATGAGGCCACAGTGCCAAGGTTCCTTCAGATGATTTAAACGTTCAGTGTTTTCCAGCATCAGGAACCTCATTCCTCCATGACCATATGTGTTGCATTTTATGCTTTTATAATATTTGTACCCAACTGTATTTTTCCGATGGAAGGATACTGTACTAAGAAGACATCAGAAATCCCGACATCAGAATGGACTGTCCCACAAGTTTACACTTGTGCCTGGCAATGCAGCTAATGCCAGATTGCTGAATCCTTTTGGAAGTTGACTGCAGCTTCTGCCAACAGAGTGAGCTAAGGGACCATCTCTAACACAGCTTTCTAATCCACTAAGCTTCACTAAAGCTTTACTAAACATTACCAATGTGATGAGTTTAAAAAATATTTACTTCTTGGCTGAGATGGGAAAATAATCGTTTTTATTTATTTCCTGCAATTTTTTAAAACATATCATTGCATAAAATTTAAGTGTTTGGGTTCTGGTCAGAATTGGGAATGTCATGATTTTTGCCCTCAGGGCAACAGTTTAGGGCTGACCATAACATGCCTATCCCGGTGGGGTTCGCACCCTCCCCCGGTGACCAGTCCACAGTATGACAGCGCGATTACTCGCCCCAATCCCTTATGTAGGGAGGACAGTTTTAACATAGCTAATCACTCTGCTTACTAAGCTACGCTCGGATTGGCTGATATTATGATTGACGTGGTTGGCTGGTGAGTGACATCCTGTTTTCAAAAGGAGGGCGGTAATTTGTAGGTTAGACAAGGGCTAATTGCCGCACGCACCCAGCCTCCAGTGATACTATAAGGATAAGCTCTGCTAGTTATGTGTACAAATGATAGATTAAAAGAACTCAATCAGTGATGAAGATAAGGCCGAGATAGTATTAAATTGATACAGCAGAAGCATCCAGCTACCAGTCATCGCTTAAAGGTACAGGACCATGAGCAATATTGGCACAGAACGAAAACCCATCTGATCCAGTATACTGAATCCAGTTCTGCATCCATCCAGACACGCCCTAGTGGATCACCGCACTCATCATAATACAAATTACCAATGTATTAGTGGATTCTCGGTGACTTGTTGACTTGATGCAGTAATTATTATGATTGGAGAATAATTAGCGTGAAGCTGCAGAGTCTGACCGTATAAGTACCAGTTCATAAACCAGAGGTTCCGTGTCAGTCTCCTGCAACTCGCAAACAGGACATTGGACTTTGACATTCAATCTGCACGAAAAAAAACCTTTAACATAAACAGTTCCAGTATTTTGTTTTGTTTATCTCTTGGAAAAAGTGAACAAAAAGGAATTCAATAATTTGCGGAGGAAGAGAAACAATTTTAAAATTGAAGAACGACTACAAGTATTTCATTACTTGACAAGATTTTTTACACACGAAGAAATTATAATAATTGCATGAAAACAAAACACTTGAAAAGAAGCTTAAATTACAGTAGACTCATTTGAGAAGCTAAAACGTCATCTGGAAAAAAAGATCAGCATCAACTTTACAAGGAAAACAAAACTGGACAATTACTTGTGTGAATGACCAGAGAAGAGTCCAGTCCAGACCTAATTGGGCATATAAGTTGTAACCAAGGTGACAGAGTAGTTAAGACATTGTCTCTCTGAAGCAGTAGTGTGGTGTCAGGTGTCCAAGAAAAATAATCACCATAGCGACAGACAGCTTTGTTACATTCCAGTGCAAACGGTAACTATTGGTAACCAAATATTTACTTTTTAATTTGCATCGTATGCATCCACCAACATTGCTGTATACATTATTTTTAAATTTTAGTGGTCAAAAGAATAACTTCATATTTGTAAGCTGAACTTACATTATAGTGAAAATTAGTCAATTTTAATTGGCATAAGAATGGATCTGCAACAGCTCTTATGACAACAACTGCAACTCGGATACAAGCAGCAAGAGACACAGTACAAAGCGGCAGAGGAGGAAAACAGTAAGGACAAGATGAATCTAGCTCACGCGGCAGCGGCCCATGCCCACCGGGGCTTGGGAGGCATGGGCGGTCCCTTAGCGGGGATGCCAACGCACAGCGCCTACGCCAGCACGCCGTCTCTGCACCAGAGATCTCCGTTTGCAATACAAGAACTCTTAGGACTGAACCAGCCTCAGGAGACGAGGTCCATGCACCACCCGCACCATCCTCACCCGCATCAGGACCCCGTCATCTCCGCCAGCTCCTACCTGCCTCGGAGCCTTGGCGGCGGTGGGCACCCCATACAGACCTCGTGCGCTCCAGGGACCCTCACCAGCCAGGACCTGAGTGCCGCGGCCGCAGCCGTGCACAACCCCTTCTCCTCATGGAGACCGAACTTTATGTCGTTCCCCGGAGCCCACACCCACCCAGGAAACATGCTGGGACTCGGCGGAGGACAGCATCACAATATGGGTCCCCACTCCACGGATCCCTCGTCTGGTAAGTTATTTCTCATATAAAATAAACGTTTAACATCGTACAAATACAACTCAATTCAGTGTCTCCTTTATCAAATAAGAAAATCTGTGTGCATAACTCCTTAGCCCCTCTATTCTGCAACATTCAAATTAGCTTTCTCCGAATCATAATCACTTTGAATACCCTTGAATTTTTTTTGGGCCATCCCACTTAGTAACTAACTAATCGTTATGTAATAAAATTATAAAAGAGTAAATCCATTCAGTTTGATTTTTCCATACGGATGCTAAGGTCGACCTCCCTTTTGAAACATGTCACTTTTAACCCTGTCCACCTAATATAATTAACCTCTTAAAATAACGCCACAAAACATCACAGGACATCCGCTGAAATAAGATGTCATGCCCACAAATATTTTTCCATTATTTTAAAAAGAAAGGGGAATGTTTTTCGTGTTAAAAGTACGAGTTTAGTGCCGTGAATAAGGTGTATGACAGCTAGTTAGCGGTTTGATATTTCGCACTGCAGCGCAGCAGGATCCCATCAAGGAGGGATTTCCACTCACTAATTGGCTTCCATGAATTTTCTTTTCCTTTTTTACTCTTGCAATTCATTTATTTAACATCATGATCTGAATAATATTTTTCGTTTCATATGACAGATCCAATATTTAATCGTTGTGTATTGCTGTGTCCTTGTTTTAAGACTCGTACATTTGTAAAATCGGGAAGAATTCATTTCCCACTGTTTCTCAAACGCTCTTGAAATGAAAAACGCAATTGAAGACTTCACACCAAATACCTGATAAAAATTGTTAAAGATTGCCTTGAGTTGAAACCAAATCCCATGTCCAAGACAGAGGTGCCAATAGCCCCATAAAATGGTTGCGTGGTGTCCCTAGAGAAGGGACCGCTGTAGTGTGAAAAAATAGTTACCAAATAAGTTGGCAATAATATTTTATTGATGCAAGAATATTTGATTACTTTTTTAGGAAACATACACATTATCTTAACTTAAACTGCCATTTCTTAATTATAACATGAACCCCTCTATGCAGTTTTCGTGGCATCTTACTGCATGCAGTAGTTACTCATTTTAGTGTGATAGTCTACAGCTTCCAAACAGCATGTAATGTCACTTTTCAGAGCATCCATTCCAGTGCTGAAAATGACATATAATTAATTGGTACATGGTATATGAAATTACACAAAACGCTCTTGCTTTCGCGCTAAATATCCAAATACTACCCAGGTAGTTTTACACCTTTAACTGATTAGAAGTAAATGCTAGAACGTTTATGGCAAAAGATATATTTGTACACAATACAAATGCTTGATCAAAAACATACCAGAAAGGTTTCATCAAGGAACAGAGATTATAACAAAAATATTTGGCTTGTATTGCAGCACCTCAAGGCATGAAGAGCAAGCTTTTATCTTATCATCCACAATTTATCATTATTACTAATTATTTCTTTGTGCGCCACAAAAGCATAAGGCGCATGATATAGATCTAATTAACGACATGCCGTAATTAGGTTCCATTCTTTTACTTCACTATGGTTACAGCCATTTTGAGTACCATTTGAGTTTACATAGAAAATAAAGGAAAATATCGACAAATGGATCAGCATTTCGTGCAAATTACTTGCGTGTAGAATAGTTACAGTTGCAAATGCAGATAAATAACTTTGCAATGAATAACGGCAAAATCAGTACGTTTTCGCTAATTTGACATTGAAGTGATCTGGAACAAAACAATATTTCGTCCTGTATGCATTTGTAAATTTCATGGTCATCAGTTATACTAGTTTAACCTAATAGTCAACAATATGCAGCCAACTGCGTAGGACAAAGAGTTTATTAGATATTTAACCCCTTTACTGCTGGCAGCAGGTTATCTCTCAGAGAGATGTAATGGTAAAGGTTAGAAAACAATAAATGTCACACCAGTCACTTCAAATAAAAGTCACCTTGAAATATTGATGATGAGTCTTCTGCAGAGACATTAGATATGCATGATGGACTTATATGGTTACAATGTAGCTACTATTACTGATAAGCCAATCATAACTAGTTAAGGCCAATTTAGCCATTTACAAGGCAAAAAGTTGCCTGAGGCTAAATTATACTTCTTTGTTGTCATTTTTATTTCCAATGAAAACTTCTGTTCATATATTTATTTTATAAATATTAACATTTTCGGGCTAATTATCTATTATTCCTTGAAAAATCAATAGTATGCTTCATTCTGCTTAGTTCAAATGGTCATTCCCTTTTCTATTTCCCTTTATATTTGCTTTGATGAAGTGATCCTAAATAAACGGTATTTTCTCGCTGTTTAACAATTTAATGAGGAATCCGAGCAGATATACAGCTACATTTAACGGTTGTTGTTGTTGCGTTAAGGGATGGAGGCTAAGTTTATGAAAACGAGCTGATTGAGAAATGTGGATGATGCAAAATTTCGAACGGTGTATTCACAATAGGAAATACAAAATTAATCTGCAAAAATTTATTTGAGTTTCATGAACCATTTATTATTTGTGCGTTATAATATTTTCTACTGGCGAAAAATAATAGCAGATATAAAAGTATTGGTGAAATCTATTTGCAACAAGCAATGTTGTTATTGACCACAATGGCAGTTTAGGGTCTGCATGCATGACATCATTAATTTGTGCTATTAATTTGTATCATTGTGCACAATATGTTAGACACAAAAGGAAATTCTGTTGGCTAGTTTAACTAAATGTATCCGAATTCACACAAAGCAAACAAAATGACTTTATCCATATTTGATCCTATTGCTATTGGACTTAATGTTTTTCTTTGTATTAGCAGTTAGGACAAAGGTTTGCAGGAGTACAGGGCTCCCCCGGTAGGCAAGTGTGCGTGTCAAGCACGCCGTTCATCCCCCCATTACAGGGCTATTACAGGCTCATGGGGCCCAGCAATAAATATCAAATTTAATTGCTAATAGCTTTAACAAATTGCCATTTGTAGATCAATGAGATTTGTCTGATCATGAAAATCGGAAATTTATAACTTTATAGTAATCGGCTAAGACTAATCCATAACTGGGCAAAATGGCGTTGACTCGCATGAGAGGCATTAAGCCCTTATTATTGAATCCCACTTAATATGTCTTCAAATTAACATAAATTTAAGTAACAGGGAGGCTTGTCAATAATTATTTTGCTGTAGTAAATGTTATTGGTAATTCTAATGTGCCAGATCTGGGCACTGAGCAGTTTTAACCTTATTCCTTAACATGGCACCTTTACTCTTCCATGAGAGAAATAGCAGCTACGGATTTCAAAATGAATAGTGATTTATAGAGAGTTTTAGATGATTAAAACGTATGCGAATCCAAGGGATGTTATGTTGCAGTTGAACGTGAGAACGGACAAATTCACGTTCCTTGAAACGTTACGTCCTGTGTAAACGTAACGTCCTGTCTAAACGTAACGTCCTGTGTAAACGTAACGTCCTGTCTAAACGTAACGTCCTGTCTAAACGTTACGTCCTGTGTAAACGTAACGTCCTGTCTAAAACTACAGCTGCGTTACCTTTACGGATACGGAGCAAAAATTTAAACTCCCTATTTATTGTTTTATTTTAAACTCTTTCGTAAACAATTGCATTTCTACAAGGTTTATTCTGACACATCACTCACTTTTTATTCTTTATTCGCATGTATATGCATCATAGAATAAAGTCTCTTTCTGCTTGAATAGAGGACATAATTTTAAGTGTGAGTAATGTGACAAGTAAATTCTGAAATTATAACAAAATTATATTAAAATCATAAGTTAACACGCAAAAAGCCAATTGAGCAAGCAATGCTGTGAATACTCAGAAAGAAAGGTGTCAGCCATGTTTTGAGGGATTGCAACGAGTAAGTTGAATCAATTGGAATTTTGATAATAGTATTAATTTAAAACCTTGATTTGAGCCATACTAAGAAAATTACAGATATATTCCATTTTAGATGTTCTGCCACACTTGAGAGGCTGCCTTATCTAATGTATCTAATAATATCCCAATTTGTACAAACACAATAGAGACTTTTCACCTTTAAAGCCATGTTAGCTTTGATTCAAATTGAAATAAACAATATTTATTTTAAAAACAACTATTTTTGTTGCCATAAACGCTCAGTATATTTTTACGCACAATGGACAACATGCCCAATCACACTGAGTGCTACTGTTGTTAGGGCCAGACTTTCCCTCAAATGAGCAAGACTTCTTTTGACAAGCCCCTCTGTAAATCTTCTTGCCTTAGTTAAAAAAGAAATCAGCAAATGGCCCTTTGGAAATACTTATACAGTGGGCTTACCCCCGTAAGTTTGATGTAAGCACAAAAATGTGAACTGCCTACTTCATATCACAATTATCAGACACTTGAAAGCTCCGCAAAATCAAATTTAATGGAGTGACAATCCAAATTATCATGAAGAACTACCATTGAGTGAACAAAATATATTAGGTGCTCAACACAAATAGTTTTTAATTTGGCCTGTGACTTTAATTTCCAAATTCATTGCCAAAACTATGAATAATTTATTTTGTGATTCGTCAATTGCCGACACAGAAGGAAGCGTTATTTTATTAGCGGTCAATCAAGCGCCAAAACGAGCCATTTTCATTTCCGAGTGATTTCCAGTTTTCTTTCCACTACATTTGCGACCATTTTCATCTATCTAATTCACCACAATGAAATTACTGAATAAACTCTCTCCAGGCTCTGTAGCAAATGCCTAAAGAAGAAAGTGTTCAAACACGCAGGCATTTCACATCTCAAAACCTAAGAGCTTCAAAGTCCCTTTTTGACAAGAAAAAAAAAGAACACATTCCCAGCAAATTCAAAACGCAAATATTTTCACACATGTTTCATGGTGAAGTGAAAGTTTGTTGAAGTTGATCATCAAAGTGAAGAAAAGTAGAAAGTTGCGCGTAATTATGCGTCAATGAGTGGCGATATTGTGTGCTCGACTGGTTCCGCCTTGTTCGTCTCTCGACTCGAGTCTGGGAAGATTTCCCGAGGGGTGTGGGACCGGGCAAATAGGGAAAGCAGAGACAGTGGGTAAAAACCTGCGCTTCAGAAGCAATCAGGAGAAAATGAACGGTCATCAAGGGCGTTAAGGGGCACTTTTGCGAGATTG
Source organism: Haplosyllis anthogorgicola (assembly GCA_038406195.1). Taxonomy (NCBI): domain Eukaryota; kingdom Metazoa; phylum Annelida; class Polychaeta; order Phyllodocida; family Syllidae; genus Haplosyllis; species Haplosyllis anthogorgicola. Next base: position 10,208 of record JBCAUI010504817.1, on the reverse strand, counting down.
GATGCGACAAAATGGCCGATAAGAGGCCAGGAGACCAGGGCTACAGTCCTGATCACCTATGCACATAGATGAGGCCAGAAAACAAGACAAACGCATACTACTCTTTCTCGGGGCCGTGTTCCATTATCGCCAATGAGGGAACCGTTTTAAATTCGTCGCGGGCGCAGTTGCATCACGTCAATTAATCGTGCTTGCGCTCTGCCTTGCTAGCTTGCGCGGGGAGGGCTTGCAGAGGTATGGATTTAACAAAGCACCACCGCCCGCCTGCTCACCAACCATCCGCCTATGATGTGCTGGTTTTCTTTTAGTTTATCCTTATGTTGTCCTGCTGTTCAAGGCATTATCTCTGACCCTGTTTATGTGGTTGTCCACGACTTGGCCCTGGATGCATCCTAGGGTCTCGGGGCCTTTGAGACGAGGCGCTCATTACATGACGGCACACGGCCCCCGACAATACCCGCGCTTCGCCGCATTGAACCTCTTCGCTTTCGGCCCAACCTCCCTTCTCCTCCTCCCTTACCCTTTTTCAATAATCGATTCCGCGCTTATAATTCATTAAAATAACTCTGAAATGTTGGTGAAAGTTAAAGGAGCACCGACACAATTAGCCTTTTACAAACATATATATTAAGGGCACACAGATACGGTGGTTTCCATTAGGAGAATAAGATGGTGGTTGGGTTTAGTAGCGCCTAATTGGTACCTCGGAGAGCGACCTTTTGCTTTTAAAGATAGCCTCAAGGCACAAATGGGCATTGCATACATGTGCTTTATGTCACCATGAGATTGGAGCTACATACATCAATGTCAAAGCTCCTCTAAATCTTATTCTTAGTTTGAATAGCAAAATAACGGAGAGAAAAGCCCAAACATTTATTCCAAAATCTTTTGTATTTAAAAATGTTGTACAGATTGACCTGGAATAAAGTAATATTGATTGAAATAAGAAAAAATATCGCATTATATATAATGGGTTATTTAAGATACTAAACTTTCCAGAATTATTGATAGTTGGCTTAAGAAAACACGACAAATTGCCAAAACACTTTATTTTCAATGCAATGGTGCTGGTGTCAAGGGATTGCGGTGGAAATGGGAGCTCTGAATTAAGGTTCGAGTTAATTTGGAAATCAAGCGGTTAATTTTGTCATTTTCATTCTGCTTGGGTTACAACATCTGAGCGACAGTGGACAAACGTGCGACGAGTGGTAATGCGCGACAGTGGCGCTCACCAGGGCGAGAGCAGTACGCAGTTACTCTATTTACCATCAAAACCTTTATCTTCAAAATAAGTTTAATATTCGGTACGCTCAGTCATCTAGAATCTCAAAATTCCCCATGAGCTCCGAAAATTTAATTTATTTTTGGAACAATAGGATCTCACACTTAGTCTTTCTTTTGAGCCAGAAAACAGTGAAAATTCCTATTGTTTAATAAATAAAATCCTGGAAACATTTTACCAACTGTGCCAAGTTGAAACTGCAATATTTTAATAAATAGTCAAAAATTTATTCCAAAAGGATTGCTACACACGGCTAAAGAGTATGCGTGCATCGTTTTGATTAGCAAACATTTTACTATTTGAAAAGTAGGCAATTTTCAGGGCAACAATAAGTAGAATGCAGTGAACTTGACCTTTTAATTGACATTAAGACTAACGCTACTTTTCTGAACTATATGGATGAAAATCGGCAATTTAGCCGAACTTTTCCGATGAAATCGGCAATTTAAGCAAATTGAGATTAAAGTGAGGCATTGTAGCGGGTAATTTGGTTTAAGGTAGACAATAGACAATCAGTCTGCTCGCCGGGTGGCAATATGGCAGACTGTAGTGCAGCCTATTGTTCTCCTACCCATTGTTCAACTGTACAGCTCTTCAGCATGTTTAACTCAATTCTGGATACATTTCACTCCTCCATATGCACAGCTTTTACGGGATAATCTGCCATGAAAATGTGTTTTTGTAGTATTATAGATCTATGACATTGCGCAAGTGTTCGTAATTATCTTATATTGTAAATGCCAAGAATTATCTGATCTCTAAAATAATTTTGGTATTGTCTCCAAGTTGGACAGGGAAAAAATTCGTCACACCTCTGAATAGTTGTTTTCCAATGGCTGGTGTTTTGCTAAATGGTAAATTCTTGACCAAACATCTTAGCTGTATCCTTGTTGGATTGAGCCATTGTCCAATGTGGTGGGTGATAGTTTAGACTTAAATCAATCAGGCAGTAAGGAGAGATCTCCCATCTGTTCCCCGACCCCACGGGAGCCTCATAGTGTCAGCATCTAACACCCCACAGCGCCAATAACCGACTCAACAATCACTGCTAAATTAAAAGTAATTAATCCTAAAGTGCTTCCTGCAGCAAGCCCCAGCGCGACCATGTTGGTATTCATTGCCTTGAGTAGTAGGAGAGGCCATTGAAATTATTTCACCATTGAAGGAGGAAGCAGCCATTCTTTTCATTTCTGGCCTTTGATTATGTAGGTCAATGCATTTGACAAGAAGATTAGGAAGCATGCTCATATCAAATGCTGATCTCTTGAACTGACATGTTCATATTCTTTACTCCATTGTGTAATAAAGATTATGATTTGCACATCAAGGAAACGACAGCCATCCTGGATGCGATATATTACCTTCTCTGTGGAGATTTCCACAGCAGTGATCCAGTACATCTTGGTTCAGTGACGATTGGTATTGAACACTTGACTTCAAAGTCAAAATTAGCATTTAATCATTTATCAACTATTATTTCAATTATTTACACACCATGTGACAAATACAGCATAAAATTATTGTATTTAATCTGGTGTGATATCAAAGCCTCAGCAATTTTACTGCCCATCAGCCACATTAGGCAGAACACTATTGTTAATCTCCCAGATTGCGGAACAGCATCGGGTGTTAATCTGCAAAGGAAATTATACCATCATTCATATTGGCAATTTTCTTCCTATTCAATCAGAATGCCTCATCTAAAAGACAGCAGTAATCTATATAAAAGAGTTAACATGAGACCAAATTAGCAAAGGAATGGTTAATCTGATGGGTAATTGTGGGTGAGAAGTGCTAGAGGGGTTGACATGAGCGATAATAGAGGAAGAAGTCTATAATTGAGTTGTGATATCTTCCTTCCTACCACATTAGGCTTAAGGGGAAGTCTGACACTAACCACTTCTGTCAGTTTAGGTGATGCCTTAAATACCTAACAAGATCAATTCTCCTACTCTACACCTCGCAACTAAATGGATTTTCTTCAAGAACTGAGAATATCCATTTTCAAGCTCTATTCAATCCTTTTATTCTATTCTTCATAACAAAATAATAACTGATTGAGCACACATAAAGATTAACTTCCACAATTAATAGTAAGAATAAGACATAATTATCTACACTGTATACAATATAGATGAATTGTGCCATCAACAATAAAACTGTTTGAGGTTAAAAACAGTCTAATAAATTGTCTTTGTCAAAAGCAAGTGTTCTTCCAGAAAAACAATGACTGAGGCAAGGTACATTTCATGTTATCATGAGTTTGTCTCTTAACAGATCTATTCTTGTATGGATACCATCAGATCAGAGCATTTAAAGACATTTCCCTTTTGAAAGTAAGAACATTGATTGTGACAATGTACAGACTACATCTCATGTCCTACACATGTTAGCTGATAAAGCAGTTAAGGTAATTGCATGTTCTCATTGATTCACCAATGTCTTCTCCTTTAGTACCTTATTATCTCAATTACCTGCTCTTGCCCATGCAAAGAATCTTCTTCAAGAGACCATTGAGTCCTAATTAACTTTGATGTAAGTCGCTGGAACAGGTAAGATGATAGGTAAAGCATTGTGTGTGGAGGTATAGGATAACCCTTCTTTTGGCTGTAACTGCCTCTCTTCAAAGTGCACATTTTCTGTGTCACAATGCTGAAAAATATTATCCGCACATTAAGAGCCTATTCATCAGTTCATTTTTGCCTACAGATGAAGACTTTATTAGCTTATTAACGAGACATTTTTGGGTACTTGACTGTATAAAATATCACAGTGAATGTGTTTTACGCAATTGAGTAGCATGTAGCATGCATATGGACTCTGCACAAAGGACATAATACAAAAGCCACATCCTTTATCTCTGTATTTCTTACAATAAATAATTAAAATATCTCAAAATTAGTTATTTTAAAGGTTGGAAAAATTAAAAACGTATTTGCATATTTTGAAGACTTACAGCTGCTTCTTTGTCCAATGGATAAAACAAAATCAAATCCATTAAGGTTATTTTTCTCAAGAAAACAAATTCTTATGGAAAACTGTTTTACATATTGAATTCCTTGTTTTCCTGGAGACTTCTGAGTAGTTTCTATGGGGCTTTACTGGTACCATCCCACCCTTGCATGTTCTGCTGGTGGCCCCCTAGAAAACATGCCATTTTCTCAATTAAATCTCAATCAACATTATGTGCACTTCTCAGTATAGGTGGCCATTTTAGGGGTTAAGCCTTCATTATGATTGGAGTTACATTGCTCATTTAAGTGCTATTTATCTCATGATTATGAGCATTTAGCAGCAAGTATAGGGTTTTAATAAGGGGTTCAATAGAAGTGTTGGGGTTATTAAGAAGTAAGAATGTTACATGTCACATAAGGGGGAACAATAGGAATTGCTTGTTGGACACAATGGGGCTCTTGATGGGAGGAAAGAAGGGGTGGCACTCACATGCATGCATCCCTCACTCAGCTCAGACTCCAGGGCAGAATCTCATGCATCATACATGAGTCCTAACACTCTCTTTTGTCTCAAGAACCTCACCAGCATAATGTAAAATAATGCTACATGACATTATAGAGAGGTTATAAAGCATCGGCCACACGTGAGACGGCCACATTTTATCAGCATGCCAACCGGAGTAATGTCAACCGAACCATCCCTTCTGACTGCCAAACATACCAGTCTGGGGAGCTGCAAGGGGACATTTAAAATCCACACAATCTTTTTCTTCTTCTTCTTCTTTTTTAATTTTTTTGTTGGAACAAGGTCCATTCGTGAAGCCACTGACTGCCCCTGTTTTAGATCTTCCCCATGGGTTTAAAAACCAGGATGGATCTCTCGTCTGCACTCTTTCTTGCTTGCGTCTGGTGATCCCAAAGGAGCTATTTCTGCCTTTTCTATCAGAATCTATAAATATTTGGTTTTATGCAGCTTCGTTTAAAACATTTTAACCTGTATGCCTAAAATGTAACGTCACACACAGAGTACAATATGGTTGAAACTTTGACTTTTTAAGATTAAAAGTGTAAGCTCTCTGTCAAAAAAATTAAAGCCGGTAGAACCACAATAGGAGACCTCTTCCAGGGCCATTTATCTACACAAACCATGACAAAATAGCTCATTACTGATCCTCTCACAACAAAACCCCACATCTCATTCCTCCATTAATTACCTTAAGAAGCACAATTCTGGTTTCATCCCAGTTTTATTATCCGTAATTTATTACACTAAATTAAAATAAGGTTCTGCTATTTATTTTATGAATTGTACTCATAACTCTTCGTTTGCACGAACCCCAAATGGCTTTTTGCCTAACACATTCCACATTGTTTATGGACAAACTGTTCCAAGAGTGACTAATCCTTATATTTTGGACAGTTGAAGTGCAATTTTAGAACAGGAACTGAGTATTTTTCGGTAACGTTTCAACTGTACAGAAATGTTTTTCGTCCATAAAGCTATACAATAGTTTTGTCAAATTGTGATAAATAAATGACCTTATGAGATATCTAAATGACCTTATGAGATATCTAAAATTTTGTTCCCATAAAAACAAATCTGCAAGATAGTCTAATATCTTTCAAAAACTCGGAACTGGAATCAAACGTAACCTTAGTCAACCTTGATTAAATTTACTCGAACTAAAAATGACGCCATGAAACCAACGTTCACCTGAAATCAGATTTCCATTTAACGCCAGACCATCACTTTTCCCGGAATTGAATCTTTTCTAATTTGTGTCTATAATACGCAATTTATTTTATTAGCCGAAAATTGGACTTATTTCAAAGCGTAATGTGTATACATACACCGCAAGTGAATATGAGGGATATTAACCGCGCGTGATAAGCTGGCTTGTTTATCAGCTGATTGCTAATAAACAATAGAAACAATATCTCACTGTCACGTTACCACCAAGGCAATAAATGGAGTTATTACATTAAAGCATAGGGTAATAACATTGTTATTTCATTAAGTGTCTGATTGCTTTCTGCTGTGTAAACTAGCTGTGGATATTGCCTATAATGACAATAACTAATTGTGTGGTGTTATTGGTAGCTACTATACTGACCTAAGGGACGGCCAGCTTCGGGGACTGCCTACATTAAACACACAGCTTCAACTACTTTAGGTGAATTATAAAGTCCAAAGGAAACTCTTTAGTTCTCTTATCTGGCAGCGTTTTTCCCTTTTTAAAAGTTTTGTCTTGTTGATATAAACCAAATTAATTTTGTCCTTATTTTATTCGTATTTATTATCTCCTTTGGAAAATTTGGAGGGAAATATCATACGGACACAGATACCAAATGCTGCATTGGAAATATCAATTGCGATGCAAAACTCAATATATTTTGGTAATAAAAAAAAATTACAAAATCAGAAAAATTCTGAAAATATGAAATTCGTAATTTCATTTTGACCTTCTGGAACTAGCCAGTCAAATGTAATTTCTTATAAGTAATCCCTTCCTCTTCTAATGTCCCTGCGCAATGCACTGCGTGCCTCACTTTTTATAAATATTACTGGGTAATAAAATTCAAACACACAGTAGCAAATTGAAATAGTTTTTCATCCATAGAAACAATTAGATAGAACATCTCCTCTCTATAAACAATAGGCTCCGAAAGAGATGGATGAGATCAGTGCAATTAATGAAGAGACCCCGATGGCAGGTCCCCAGGTCCCATTCGGTGCACCGTCCAAGTAGCGGATTCAGGTAGCCGACGGACAAAACTCGAAAAATGCCAGATCGTTAAAAGACTGTTCTGTGCAGTCTCTATATCGGGTTCACAATAAGAAAGTTGCGTGTGTGTGCTAGATGACAGGGATAATTGATTGATTTCCAAAATTTGTCTGTACTAGGATAATAGATATGGTTCAATACAATTTAAGTTTTGTTTTCGCAATAACCCACACAACCTATTCCGCAGTACAGTTCAAATGGAGCTGATTATAGAATGTATCAATCTGGGATAAATGTACAGATCTAATTTTTGATATCTCTCAAAAACACATGAAAGTATTACAGAAACACAATGAAATGAAGTTTTTGTTGCCATCTGAAGCCCCATCAAGTAGATTCAGTAGTAACTAAACTTAGAGAATATTTTTGAATATCATCGTTTCTTGATAACAACTTTAAGCAGACACAAACGACACACTAAGTTTCTTGTGTCGTCTCAATACCGAACCAAAGTTCATCCATGATCTGGAAATGCACTTCCCTCCCTCCCCTGGCTCAACCTCCGTCTCCAGCCTGTCCCTACCATTGTTGACACATCACCCTCCGTACACGGCTAATGAAAGAGAAATAAAGCACATATATTAGGTATTAATAATTGAAATTTGGATCTGTGTTGATGGCCACTGATGAGCTAAAGTTAATGTACTGGAGGAGTTTGTATGAGAACTGTCGGTCAGAGAACGGTCGGAAGCACCAAAGGGTTGTTTCAAATATATCTATGTCTTGTACAAATCAAATAAATTACGAGTGCAATGAACTATCGGTTATTCAACTACTTTATTTACCATAAAATAAAACTACTTGCAACTTATGCAATTTTGTGATAAACACACCTTCCCTTCGTTCACTTCATTTTCACTCTAATTCAGACAATTTCCTTTAAACTCATCCGTAACAGATGTAACACAACCAAAGTGTACACCAAAATCCACAAAACGATTGAAACGGGTTTAAACATTAAATGCCTCAAATTGGGAGTGCTCACACTGTATCATCAATTTTTTCTTCAATGTAAAACTTTCTAAAGCACACAAAATCATTCTAGGTCTATCACCTTCTCAAGTAATATTCTCTTGAAAACCTGTAACAGTAATTTCGCTGGCACAGCCCTTTAACCAATGACGGTTTTTGTCCCTTTCTCCCTGTTGTTACATAGATCAGCCATTGTACTCACACAGGCAGATATAATTGATTGTTTGTTCATTACAGTTAAAGCATGGATGAAATGCGTTTGCTTTTTCCGACCTTCAGAGTCCCATCACCTATTGTTCACCCTGGGCCTTTTGTTATTGTGACTTTCCCTCTAATAAAGCTGGTAGGCTGTAAGAAACCAATGAATTACTTGAAATGGAAAGAAAAGGCATAATGGGGGCAAGATAGAGCGTTACGACATGAAACGTCATAAATATCTGCACTTAATGCTAATATCTATCACAGGTTGTCACTTTTTACTTAAAAAGTACCTGGCACTTTTAGCAATCAGCTCGCGACATTGCAGTTAAAATGGAAAAAAGTGGGTGCGTAATGTAAAGGAACGAAGCACTTTTACACCCGTTAAGTAGTAATTTAGCAGAAAGTTTAGGATTAATTTGGAGATGATTTTCCCCGGGACTGGCCTATTACCGCACGGGATTGGGTGCAGTCATGGACCGTAGTCACGAGATCCCATCGCTGATCAAAGACGTATTCTTCCGTGTAGCGATGCCGATCAAAGCGAGTTTGTCGGGACGTTGTTGGGATAAAAGCCTCGGTTCCCCCGTGAGAGGTGCAGGGATCAGGGCTAGAGGCTCCAGCACCCCTTGTACCTTTCCTTTGCTAAAATCCTTGCTCCCCCAGGGGTGCTTCTGGTCCAATACAATAGCTAACTTTGAAGTGATTGCTCATTTCCAAGCCACATCTACAGTACTTAAACAACAGATTCGGCTTCCACATGAAGTCCCTATCACGCAATCCCACTATTGAATCAACTTTTAAGATTTGCGTAATCGAAGTTATATTTTCCTAACACAAGCAAATGGACACAGAAATATGCATAATACATGAGCTTTCAAACACATATTTTTTTGTACCGCATTTGATTAAATTTGTTCCTAGGCCTCGATACTGTTGTTATCACAATTGTATGGAGTATACGTCACAATAGAAAATACGTTAAACTAATACAAAAAATATTTTGTTTCTAATTTAATCTGAATTTCATATCAGAGAGCTCCTAAAATCGAATATGGCTAATAAACTTGAAAATGAAAATTCCCGTTATTGATGCGACTATGCTCATAAGGCGAGGACTGCTCGCATTAAATCTTCCGTAAATTAAACAAATTCCCATCTATTTGTGGATTTTCCATTTAACAAAATAACTAATTAAGGCATTTCCCATTACTTTGTGAAAAATTCATAGTCTTAAAATTACCTGTTTTTTTGAAACTCATCAAATAAGCTGGCAATTTATTAGCAGCTGAATAGATTCAATTGCTGATTAGGCTGATCAAATTTTTTGATATGATTGGATGTATACAATGTTATATGTTGGTGTTCACTGAGGTGCGGCGGAGTTCACTCAGGTGTGTCGAGGCATGAGAAAGAGAACTGGTGAAGTGGAACGATAACCAACTGTTAAAGTGATGATCATCAGCTACTCTTATCATAAGCCGCACCGTTAATGCTTATTAGCTGTTACCACATGTACAGGAAGAAATTCTACAAATTGTATTTCCCCACTTTTTTGTACTGCAATTTTAAATCCCATTATATTTCTTTTCATTGTAGATGGTGAGGACGACCACTTTGGTAAGGGCTCTCTGAGCAAAAAAAAGAAGAAGAAAAGGAGGCACAGGTACAGGCTAGTTTCTTTTCTGTTATTTATTTATTTACCAATAATATATCAATAATATATAAATTTTTTCCATCAATTTATGATGTAAATCTCAATTTTCTACACAAGTGTCTACATTAAATGAAATATATAAATTTTCAATAAAGTTCGGATGTGATATTTGCTCATGCTTCTTCAGTTTGGAGGCGGTAGGGGCTTATTTGTTTGAATGGAACACATTTATTTTCACAAAATAATATGAAAATGGTGAATCATGAACAAGGGCGTATTTAGGGGGGCGCGGGAGGAGGGGGGGGGGGGGGGGGGGGGGGGGGGGGGGGGGGGGGGGGGGGGGGGGGGGGGGGGGGGGG
>JBCAUI010504806.1:0-13038 GCA_038406195.1 Haplosyllis anthogorgicola | reverse complement strand
TTAAGGAGGTTCCATCCCATGAGGTCTTGTAGAAAGACCCCCCCCCCCCCCCCACCAGGATGACCAAGGTGAATGGACCCCTCCCCCCCCTCCTATCTGGTGGCAGGATGACCAGGGTGGATGGACTCCCACCCCCCTCTCCCCCCAACCCCAGCTGAGGTGGTGGGATGACCAAGGTGGATGACCAGTGCAGATAGGTCATCCTGCAGATGGACACTCCCCCCCCCCCATGTTAAAATTCTCTAATCTCTGGTTTGTACATTTTCTTTCGTCCGTTAGGTTGTGAAGGTTATAAAGTTCATGAGACCAAAGAGAAGCAGAAGTGCAAGAAGCGAAACCGAATATACCAGGTGAATGATCCGATAGAGCTTGATGGTGTGACGCACTGGGAGTGGGAGGTTCCGCAGCACCCGAACCGTGACGCGCAGGACGGCAGCCCTCTCAAACAACTGTGGGGAGATCTCAACAGGGACAGGTAGGCAGGGATTCCCTGGGAGTGGGAGGTTCCACAGTTACTGAGTACCTGAACAGTGACGCGCAGGACGGGAGTGGAAGGTTCTACTTTACCCGAAACGTGACGTGCAGGAGGGTAGCCCTCTCAAACAACTGTGGGGAGATCTCAACAGGGACAGGTAGGCAAGGATTCCCTTAGGCTTTGAAAAGGACGGGCCATGCGGACCGGTACATTCGAATTTTCACAAGTCAGGGTCTAATTCAACTAGTCTGACTGGTATTTACAGATTTTTTTTTTTTTCATGAGGAAATTCCAAAATGTTTTTTGGTCAATCCGGACTAGTGAGACATAAAATTGACTAGTCCGTGCGAAAGCCTGGTAGTTGCAGACTAACGAGGTACTGCAAAGGTAATTCCTTGTGGGGGGCCCTCTATGTTGTCGACATTTTAATGATGTGGAGGATTGGCGCAGCTGATATGGTGAGTGCTGGACAAAAAGCCCAACAATTTTTTATATGGGCACACAATGCAGAAAAAACATTGCTTAGGCTTATTTTTTTGATCATTTGGATTACATTGGTCAGGATTTTCAAAGTGCGGCGATCGGGAAAAAAATAAAAATTGAACCTGGTCTCTAAAAAGCCAAAATTAAAAAAAAGGCCAATAAAATTAATATTTTTCTTGATCAACTTCCAACAGCCCCAAGACTACTGTATTTTGCCATGCATAACGTGTTTCATCTGCCATCCTATGGATTTAAATCATGCCTATGGAATCGGTCGTGTTATATGCATTTTTTGCTGAATTGGCACAGTTCCAATTGACTTTGGACCAATTTTATATGTTGTCAAAAGTGGTCAATTAAATTATACCTTTGTCAGAATTCAAAAAAATAAATAGGTCATTTTTATCGCAGATTTTGTGGTATGTAATCCACATTTTGGGCTAATGCGCCCATATTCAGTGGAACTGTCAATGTTGAAACACATTCAAATTGTGTATTCGGGTGACAATTAATTTTATTTTTTGTCAGAATTTGAAAAAAGTTATCAATTTTTGGTGGCATTTTGAAAACCTGAAGAGTCTTGTCCCAGTGGTTATTTTCGTGTGACCTACTTTTATACACGTGCATATGGGACATGTAGACATGGAGTTACAGAATCAGTGTCAATATGTTGACATTTTTTTTGTTATGGGACAAAATGGCTGTTTATAGTTGTTTTTTGGGGAAACTTTTGAATTTGCCACCTTTTTAGTGAAAGTGGGTTGCCCTGACCTGGTTTCAAAATAAGGGCACAATAAGTAGGTCATAGTTGTGGGTCAAGGTCATGAGAGTTTTGAGTCTTTACAGGCAAATTTTATGTTCTTAGGCCATGACCCAATTTTAAGTAGGTCATTGTGACCTAGTTATGAAATTAGGTCACAGGAAGTAGGTCATGGATGTGGGTCATGAACATGATGCCATAGCATAGTTGAAAGTTTATGATAAATTTTACTTTACTCAATCTTCAAATTCTCCATGTCCTTGAAGTGATTTATTGCATTGTTGACAAGATATCTAGTTGAGATCCAGTCTTGTACTATATGTTGTATGTGGGGCATGAACTAGAATGCTCAATGTTTTTGTGCATGTGTCAGTGCTTGAGTTGGGCAGAGTACACGTAGTTGATGATATCATTATTTTGGAAATCATAAAATTATTTTTTTAAATTAGCTACAGGCCAACGGCCTATCTTTTAAATCCCGATTTCAAAGTGCGGCGGGTAATGTAATCCAAACAATTAAATATAAAAGCCTTGCCTCACCGTCAAACGGATTCTAAACACTGATAATGCACAGATTTAAAATTGTTTCCAAAATTGTGGTGTGTTAATATGAAAAAATAAGACTTTTAAACAATTTTCAGTATTAATGAGTACAATAGAGACTGCATGGTGACCAGACCGCTTAAATATGTAGAGGAGTTGCCGGATGAACTAGAACCTGAGGCTGCGGAGATTTCAGGCAATCAGCTGCCGGGCGATAGCACAGAAGGTACCGCAGACAATATTTTTTAAATACTTGTGTGCTTTGAAACCGCTGTAAGTATTGCCCATTTTAAAGATTGTTCTTTATGTGGCTACCACAGCATAAAGACTTATCTAAAATAGTCATGCACGAATTTTGTTCCGTATGTCAGGTCATTGCCATTGTATCAATGAAAATTTAACTCATCGATGTGACATCAACTCTTATCTTGATTTACATTCTCAAATCAGTGGATAATGTATTCTCAATCCAAAGTTTGGTCTTAACTCATTAAATGATTTAATGTTTTCTTTGTTTTATAACTAGATGCGGTAGAGAGAACAACTTATGCTCAGTCACTGAGTGATGGTGAGGACGCAGCGGAGCGGTATCGGAAACTAGAAGAGTTCCTGACGCAAGTAAAAGCACACAAAGAAAACAGAGCATGCTACACGGTAAACTATACAGTAGCTAGCAGGGATTACCTTAGTAATTGTCCGTTGGTCCGTCGGATTGTACACCACGGGCTTATTAATTTTATGTCTCACCAGTCCTTATTAATCACCAAATAATTTCCAGAATTTCACCATGAAAAAAAAACCTGAAGGAAGAATTGCTCTAGCCAGTAGGACGAGTTGAATTGGATCCGAACTCGTGAAAATTGAAATGTACTGGCCCGGATGGACCAGTCCTTTCGACAGCTTGAGGGGAATCTCTGGCTAAAACTGCTTTTATGTCGTTTCAATACTTGTAAAAAATGGTACAGGTACAGTAGAACCTGTTTTAACAAGCCACTGCTCTGAGAGGCCACATTGGCATTTACGCTTAATATGTGGATTTGTTTCTAATTTTTCTCATAGATATCTATAACTCATTAAAATCAACACTGCTTTGTGAGGCCACCTGTCATTTACGGCCAGTTTATGTTGTGAGTAGGTTCAAAGCAGGTTCTACTGTAGTAGCTGTACAAATGTGCTAAAAGTATGTGCTGATGTATTTGCTGCCTGATAAGGTAGCTAAGGGTTGAGTTTGGTCTGTTTTCCTGACACGTCCACTGCATTGCATGTATTGCTCAAAACCCTCGGTAGCATAACTGATGATGTCAGATTTTTGGCTTCGACAAAACTCCTATCTAGTGCTCGTATATTTCGCCAAAGTGTTGTTTTGAACACTGGATGTAGCCATACTATTTTATGTTCTTATGAATCCTATTGTTTCAATAAAAAGAAAATCCACATTATTATTCCCATTTACCAGTGGGATGATGCCGAAGATGAAAAGAAACGAGAGCAGGATGAAGTCAATGCAGATGAACGAGAGAGCGTGCCACTTGGTGAGACAGAAAGAAAAGACTTGCTGGAAAGACACATGCAGCAGTACAGTGAATTACTGAAAATACAACCACGCAGGCATATAGACGTAAGGTTGCACTGGATCCTGTTTATCTCTTGATTTTATGTGCAAAAATAAAACTTGACTTTGCTGTACATTTTTGTATTTTTTATTAAAATTCATGAAATTGAAATACATGTATAACTTTTCTGAACAATGTTCGATGGGGTTACGGAAAGTTGGGATTTCATGTCTGTTTTATTTTTATTCTTTTTTTATTTTTATGCATTTATTTATTTATCTGAACACTTCTTGATTTCTGGGAGCGGCAGGAAACGTAATCCAACAAATAAAAAGTCTGGCCTGCATAATTTAGTGCCTTTCAGCTGAAGTAAACTTGATTTGTGCAGGGTCAGAAACATGTGGATGATACGGCACACAGCGGGCGCAAAGTGTGGGGTGAAGCAGAACATAAAGAACTATACCGACTACGACAGCAAAAACGGGTAACACAACTTACTCACTCAGCAACAATCATACACAACAGAAAACATTACATGTTCGTTAAAACAGACGGTTAAAAGTGAGTTTTGACAGTGTACTCGTGTCTAAATATATCCTGCATGCCTATACAGTGGTGATCTTAGTAAGAACAAACAACACTGAACTGGTTCACCGTTCTTTTTTTAAAAAAAACAAAAAACAGTCGTACTTGCAACATATCTGTCGATCAGCCAATGAAATGTCACTAAAAACTGCACCATTTGATGAAATTGCATTTTGTCACATGTTCGTACAAATGTTGAAAACGAAATTAAGCGTATCATTCTGTCATTTAGGAAGAGTTTCTGCTTAAGCGTCAAAAGGAGAGAGATGTGCTGAACCGAAAAACGGAGGAACAACATGACCAATATAGGCCCGTACACAAAGTGGTCACAGAAGATTCTGAGATGTCGGAACAGAAGGTGCAAACATGTGAAAGTTCGGCGGAAAAAGAGACTAGTTCATCGTCTGATGCATGTGCTTGGGTTGATTTATCTGAATACGCAAGAGACGTGCAGTGTATAAACAGAATCCAACTTGGTGCTATGAAACCATCACCAGGACACACTTACGCGAGTGTGCTATCTGTTGGTTTGTCAGATAAAGACTATTTGGCAGATTTATATCCAAAGCAAAGTGTAAACTCTGCGCAATTAAACCCGACAAAGCAGTCACAGGGAGATACATATGCCAATGTCGTCTCATCTGGGAAAACCTGTGGTGTTAAAGAACATATCCCAGAAATGCTCTCTGGCTTGACTAGATGCAGGTCACTCGGCATGGATGCAGAAGCCACATGGAATGATGATGATGGTGATGCAGCCGTGAAAAGTGATAGACACAGTGATAAAGATGCCATAAGACATGATGGTGAAGCAGGTGCAAACAATAATAGCCCCATGACGACCACAGAGCATGATAGAACATGTGTGAGTAGTTGGCAACCAAAAAGTACGTTGCCAGGTGATCAAGCAGAAGATGTGTGGTCTTCACAAGATCTAGAGGAGCGGTACACAGAACTATACAACATTCCGCAAAAAGAAGAAGAAGATGATGAAGGCTTCAAGGAGGCCATAAAACAGGAACCTGCAGAAGGAGAATCAGCTGCAGACTTGGAACATGCGCGCGAATCAGAAGATGACGCAAGTGCCTGCACACAGTCACGTGATGGAGATGACAATGAGGCAGAGGGACCACGTAACGAGGGAAAACGAGAGCCAGAAGCGAGTCCTGTTCAGTGGCATCCAGTATCACCAAAGTAAGTGAATTGTTTTTGCATCAACGTTTTAATTCTAAATAGAAGACATGTCGATTTCATCATGTTCAACATGATTACATTTTTGCAGGAATTTACATTCAAAGCGATGCTAGAATCTTGTGATCTCGATTGATGAGGTTGGCCAGCGCACTTGTGCTGTCATCCTTCTCAAGGGAAGAGAAGGATTCGGTCTGCTCCATAGTGTAGTAGATTTAAGGGCCAAGGCAAAAATATTTTATCTTACTGAATCATCTAAGATTGTTCAGCAGAAGATGTGTAGATCATCTTTACTACTAAAGCTAAAGGCAGACTTGACGGCTGACCACTGATCGCTGATAATTTAATGGTACTCCATGCAAACGTGCTACACCACCATAATTCAACGTGCCTGGCGATAACGGGGCTAATAGCTAGTCTGAAAAAATCTTTAAAATTAACGTGGTTAATGTTGTAGATTCCAGATGTTGTTAGTAGAATGGTTGCGTGAGATGGGCACCAGCTGGGACAGATTTAGCGCGATTCCTTCGTATCTACCAGACGGTGCAGAAGCCGTACTGCAGAGGATGTCTGAGGAACTCAACCTGCATAGTTCATCGTTACCATTTACGCAGTGTGTAACATCAGAACAAATGCAAGGATTTGCCGGTGAAATTCAGAGGTTAGTTACTTTGAATTTAGCAGGAAGCACCGATGCAATGTGCCTTGCTACTTTGTTTTTAAACAAGCCCCACAAAAGCAAAGAGCCAATATGTAAAATCTCTTATACAAAGATGAAATATTTGGAATCATGTTACGTGTGTCATACTTTGGCTGGCTGCCAGTAGCACGGGCAGCAGGTTTGTGGACCATATGGGAAGTGAGGAACCCTTGAGGGCGGGTCAATGTGAGAAACCTCTTGGGAGTGGGGGGGGGGGTCCAATCTAGTCTGTGATTAAAGTGACAAAATAAGCACTCTATCTATTCCAAAGTTGTATTAGTCTGATTGTCTTGTAGGTATCCCGTGTGGAACCACGCTGAAGGTGTGGGGATAACATTGTCTTCTGATGTAGAAGTGGCAAATACCCCAGAAGCTCCATCTGGTGAGAAGACATACAGCGATGTACCACTCCAGAGACCTCTGGTGGCAGCTCAAGACGAACCCTGTGCTAGTTTACAGAAGGACCCTGGTTTGTTGGATGAACGTGCATCGTTTGAACCGGAGCCGAAAGTGAACCAAGATACGTGTACCACGAATCTGATGACATTTGAGGATAAGTGTGACGGTGAGAATGGCCGGAACAGGAGTACAAATCAGTCCACGAAAGATGGCTATAATGTACATGGTAAGGATGAAAGTTGTATTAGTTACACGTGTGTGCATCTGTCTTGAGTGGTACCGGTTTTAGCAAGCATCCGAACCGCCTTTTACAGCAGCTTGAAATGTAAAATCTTAAAGTAATGTTTATAACCTTTTTTACAATCATTTGATGGCTGACTGCCTGCTTCATACCTTTGTACAGTGTATGCTTATGTAAAGCAGAAATGCAAGTGAAGGGATTGG
The DNA here is from genome assembly GCA_038406195.1 of Haplosyllis anthogorgicola. Lineage (NCBI taxonomy): Eukaryota > Metazoa > Annelida > Polychaeta > Phyllodocida > Syllidae > Haplosyllis > Haplosyllis anthogorgicola. The sequence continues at coordinate 5,905 of JBCAUI010504806.1, read as the reverse complement.
TGTAAAAACAACAGTACAATGGTTTTGTTTTAATTGGTTTATACGTAACTGTTGACCAGAGACTCGGGCATGGTGCTGTGTCCTCAGTGTCTGACAAAAATTCAGATGAGTTTCTATCAAGTTTTTCAGTTCAAGTAAAAACACATAGTGCATTCCGACTTCATTTTTTGAAGGTGAAGAAACGAACTGGAGGCTGGGTTCTAGCCGAGGGCGAGGCCACATCCTGCCGAACACGGAATGTTACTGGAAAACAACTTGGCTCATTGAGAAACAACGTGTGTCTGGTACACAATCGACCCATGGTGGTACAGGCTCAGATTTGAGAAGCTTCAAAAGAAATCGGAATCGTAGGGAACTACTACCAAGATTCCAACGTACACAACGTGGTCGTAAACGAAATGCACCGTTTACTGGTAATACATTGAACACCATATCGGAGGATGAGGGTGCAGACAGTACCAGTGCAAAGGGCGAGAATGTTGGAAATGATTATGATTCTTGTAAAACGGAACAATGTCCCACACTGCTATATCAAGCAGATTCCAGAGTGGAGACCAGTCCTGTGGAATCTGATTCACATGACATTCCGGCAGGGTCCAGTCCCAGCGAAAGCATTGTGAGAAATTCCAATGATCCATCCGGACATAGTAACGATCCTGCTGAAGCCCCCGTAACTGACACTCCAGCCAGATTTAGTTCCAGTGAAAATCCTACAGACCCTCACAAAAAAACTGCAGAAAATTGCCCTCATGAAAACAGCACAAAGTGTTCCGAGCAAGAAGTTTCTTTTGTACAGGATGTGCGCATAAAAGATGGAACTGCGGACTGGCTCAAGTCAAGTGATGTGGTTAAAGATGAGCTGGAGACTGATACACATCAAAAAGACGAACATGATAAAGTAAAGTCCGGTCTAGTTGTCCGAACATTTAATGTTGCGAAAGACTGCAAGAAGTGGGACAAATGCGATTATTATTACAAGTTTAATAGATGCCCGCATAGACATCCTGAAGTTTCAACGGAGAATAATGATACCACTGTTTCTAGCAGCAAAGACATTGCGAACAGTGACACCAATATTTGTGCACAAAACAGGGCATCAGATACCATTGGTAGCACATCAGATTCAGACAAAGTAGACACAGGATGTGATAACGACGGACGATGTGAGATGCCGGCGGATGGGGTTACAAATGAAACCAAAGCAATATGTTCATTAACTTGCACCAGCAAGTACAGTGCAGAAGAAAGCAGAACGTTTAATTGGAATGGAAATTACGAAAAATCTCAAACTAAAAGTAAAACTCTGGATGCACCATTGTTGAACAGTAGTAGTACACACAGTAGTAACAATGTGTGCAGGAGGAGTAAGGAGATAGGTTCACATGCGCCAAAGACGGGAGCAGCGCTCATTGAGGAAGGTTTGCTGAAACGTTGCAGTAAGAAGGATTCGTGTTGGAAACATAAGCGCAGTGCTTGTCCGTTTCTACATCCGACAGAGGAATGGAAATACAGAATAAACCCGGAACTAATCAACACCATGGTGTACGGAGTTCCGAGTGATTGTAACAAAGATGACCAGTGTCAGCGTAAAGCGCGCTGCCGGTTTATTCACTACAGTGATTTTACAGAGAAACGTGTCATACTGCTGGGAGCAGGCGTAAGTAGTGTTGACGATAGAAACTTTGGAGATGAAATATGGGAGGAAACGACAAATGCGCAAGTACCATCATCTGTAGACTGGGAGGGACGTAGTACACCTCACTTTGGTACTCGAAACGTGTCATCAGAAGATAATTGGAGGGAAGAACAGCAAAACATGCCGTGTTTAAGTACACAAGAGGTACCAAACAAAGAATCTAATACATTATTTGGAAGTGCACTGGAGGTACAGAATGGTAAATTGGCAGAGGAGGTGTACAATAAACCAAAAACCCTACCAAGTAAATTTGCAGAAAATGACAGTACGCGGGTTGCACAAGAAGCCAATACATTGCAAGAGGGACCAGATGAATGGGTAGATGAACAAGAAAACAAACCGTCCATTGGTGTACACGTGGTACCACAGGATGTGTGGGTACAGGAGCGATACAACTATTCGCAGTCTGTAAATGTACAGGAAGTACCATGCGACGAGGGGATAGGAGTGCAGAAGGTTCCATCTGGAGACTGGATTGATGAACAGTTTGTAAGTGCACAGGACAGGGAAAGGATGAAACAATCTGCGAATGCACATTACAGTGATTGGATACAATCAGAATATGAATACATGCACAATAGAGATGTTTCTATGCATGATGATGAGGGACATCTTGCAGGAAAATCAAGCGATTCTGTAAATGGCACAAGTCATACAATACTTGAAGTATGGGCAACAAGCCTTGAAAGTACGACAAGCACCTCACCACATTGTACGGATGAAGAAACACACCTACACAATGAAAAGCCCGAAAACAAGAAAGTACCATTTGTTACAAGTCAGGATGTCCGCAGTGACGGACATTCAAACCAATTGTTCCATGACCAGAAAGATTTCGGACGAAACATAAAGGCTGAAATAATGGGCATCATTGGTGTTGGGACCAAAACAAATGCGAACTACATGAAAGCAGGTCAAATTCGGGCCAATATGGGACATGAAAAGAATACTGGTTTGCGTCAATTCGTAGATGTTCATGATGAAACGATGGGTGCTTATGGTGATGCACAGGCCAATACGAAGCGTGTTTCATATGATAACAGAGAAGTGGATAATTCTGGTGTGGCCACCGGTGCATGGGATGTACCCAATGCACAATGTGACACTCAACTTGAAGGACCAAATAAGAAGGTGGTTATGAACTCGGTGGAACACATAAGAACTGAGACCAAATCAGGGGAAGTGAATAGAAGATACAGCACCAGTAGACGAGGGGGACGATCGGAGGGAGCAAACAGAACCAGTACAGCTTATAACAGCGATAACAAGTCTGAAACGATGTCACATCACACGTGTGAGATTGACAGTGAGGTCACTAAACGTGATAATGTACGTCAGCTTTCTGAGATGACGTCAGAAGACAAGTGTGACGCAGACAATGGTGCCAGTGTGCGTAATGTACATCCACAGAAGTCAGACTGGACAACAGGAGGCAGAAGAGAGACTGGAGAAGGTTCCAGGAGAGTTGATAACAATCTAACTGATATGGATACAAGGTACAAAACGACTAGTTCGAGAAGACAAGCCAGTAGACTGTCATGTAACATCAGGGCAGGCAGTGTGCACATGAACAGTATGGAAGCAGAACGTGATATTAATGGGAAAGAACATGTAGCAGAGGAACACAAAAGGGCTTCAATGGATAACGACACCAGTAGTTTCAGGAGTCAAGCTGCTCTGAATCGAACTCAACCATCAAACATGGGAGAAAGAAGTCGTGACACTTGCAAGAAAGAATATGTAACAGAGAAGCACAGAGGCTTGAGCGAATTGTCGCTTAAAGAAGACAGCGGTCAAACTATCCTGAATAGGCCAGCAGACACAATAGATGAAATAATGGGTGGAAATAAAAGATGCGAAAATATGGACAGGCCAGAAACAGGTTCGAATTCAGATTGCGACTCTCGCGCCAAAGAGCACATAACAGCAAAATACAGAAGTTCCAGGAGTAGAAATGTGCTTACTGATAGAATGAACACGGTTTGGGACCGTCCAAGCAGATCAGATTTTCATAAAGCATATGCCGATATGGAGAGAAAAAAACCCAGTGAAATGTACACTGGTCCGGAGAGAGGAAGTAGATCTGACGGTGTACATGCTAAAAAGAAGAGACCTGATAGGCTGCTGTACCAACCCAAATTGGCCAATAAGCACTACGGAAAAGCTTATTATTCAAAGGTAACCACAGATTTTTTTTATATAATATGTTTGATTAAATAACTAGAAAAGTCGTTACATCCAACGTAACGTCGTGTGTCTGCCGAATGACGTCACAATGTAACCATGGCAAAAGTGGAAAGTGTGATGAGCCTCGTTTTCAGATGGTCACTTTTTTAGGCTGAAGACCAGATATTCTGTCATTTGACAGACAATAATAAATTGCCGAGGTGGCAATTGTTACCTACGGGATCTTGTCTAGGGATGTAATGTTTCAAGTGACTGCAGGCACGTTATGTTGGTCGTAACAGAGTGAAATCGTCTTTCATGCTGCAATAAGTGCTAAATTTAATCTTTAACTCACTGTAAGTCAGGTAAGTAATTATGTTTTAAATCTGCATACCCTGCTGCATTTTCTTTCAGGAAGAGTTTGAAGCGAATTTGTCACCACGGTTCAGGAAAGATCGCAAAGCGAACCAATCAAGACACTAGTGCAGACAGTTGTGAAGCAGAGTCGCTGGAGATATTCAAACGAGACGCTGTGATGCCCTTTGGAGCATAAAACACTTTTCCCTGTAAATCGCGTTCAGATTCATTTGTCAGCATCTTACTTTAAGTCTGTCTTTCTTGTACCAGTGTAAAGAAAAAGAGTCAAAATAATTGTCTGTCGAATGACAGAGTATGTGGTCGTCCGCCTATAAAATTTGAACAAATAGAATCCAAGACAAAACGAAACAGATGATAACCATCAAAATAGAAACCAAGACAAAACGAAAATGTCTTGTTGCTGTTACCGTGGTTATGACGTCATTCGGCAGACACATGATGTTACGTTCGACGAAACGACGTTTCTAGTTTTCCATTTCTTTATCACTATTAAATACATTTATGTATTACTTTAATAATTATGTAAGATATTTTACAACGAGAAAATTTTATTCTGCAAATTTAATTCAGTTTAAAAAAAAAACACTCGGTAACAGGGCGTTATTCGGGGTCATGTTGAGGATCATATTATTTACAGAAATTATCGCATTATGAATTATGATAATAAGATTTGACTTTTTTATTTTCGCTTTAGGCCAGGTTTTTTTATTTGTTAGGTTACGTATCAATGGAAGAAATTTTTGAAAGTGGCAATCGGAAAAAAATAAAAATTGACTTTGCTGTATATTTTTGTAATTTTGATTAAAAATTCACAAAAGTGATGAACAATTTTTCCAAACGATGTTCATCGAAGTGACGGAAGGTTACAATTGTGTATTATTTGGGCTCCGATTCGTTTTTTATTTCTTGGATTTCTGAGTTCTTTCAAAATTATCGTCTTAAGGATCTGTTAAAATATGAGTTGTGGCATTCTTTGGGTGGGTATTAGATTTACTCGCATTTAGATTTGTCTTTCTACTCTTAATTCGAATATTGATTAAGTTTTGTAATACAAATGTCGTCGTGTAACTTTCATGTACTTAATTTTTCTGTTTATAGTCAGTTCAGTTAAATAAGTTGTGAAATTGCCCTGTTTCTTTTTCTTTTTGTTTTTTTTTTTAGCAAAAAAGGCAACACACAGAATTAGGGAGTATATTTTTCTTTCGTCGAAAATTTCTTTAATTTAAAAAGACCTTCTTAGTGTAATAAATATATGCATTAAAGACCTGTTTAATTGTTTATATTACATAAATTTGACCTTAAGGCGATCTTGGAGCAATTCTGTCAGTAAATACCAGTAAAATAATCTGCTCAGTATTTTCTGTTTGCTTAGGCTTTTTTTATTTAATTGTTTGGATTACATTTCCCACCGCACTTTAAAATTGGGATTTAAAAAAAACCCAAACTCCTGTGGCAGATGAAAAACGTTATGCATGGCAAAATATGGTAGTCTTGGAGCTGTTGGAAGTTGATCCATTGGAAGCTGATTGAGAAAAATATTTATTTTATTTTTATGAACAGTTTGGCTTTTTAGAGACCAAGTTCAATTTTTTTTTTCCGATCGCCGCACTTTGAAAATCCTGACCATGCAATGTAATCCAAATGATTAAAAAAAATAAGCCTAAT
>JBCAUI010504795.1:0-13038 GCA_038406195.1 Haplosyllis anthogorgicola | reverse complement strand
TGGTGCAGGGTATATCCCAGGGGATTCCTGAACCAGGAATATTGCTTGCATTCATTTAAAACACATTGTGGTCAATGTGACCAGTGTCTAAAGTGTATAAAATGGCTTTGTGTGTTCAGAATCATTCCCAAATGCCTTAAATATTATAGTATTTTCGCATTCAGTCCATATTTCATGCCAGAAACCTGTAATTTATGAAATACTTCACGTTTTGTTTGAATATCTCTGCATATCTTATATGTTTTCATGTTCTATGTATCCATTAATTTCCCTGTACCAATGCTTTTTAAATATTGTCTGTTTGCAGATTGTTCAGTTTTACTGAACTACTCAGTTTTTACATTGACATTAAGTAGAATAAACATTGAAAAGTATAAGACATTTGTTTCTCTCATTGCGAAAATCCCTAACCCCACCGCAAGAAGAGCAAACCTCGACAAGAACATATTGTATTTTTGTTATCAGACTTTGCGCAATACTACAACTCAAATTTGCGACTTAAGTACCGAAATCTTCTATCAATGCAAAGTACTCCCAACAAATTAAAAGTGCCTGGCCTGATCAGTCTTTCCAATTAAAAATACATATTGCTTTGTAAAACAAAAATTCTAGGTACTTTTAAATCTTCCATTAAAGTGCTAACAATTCATCTTGATAAAGGCAGAGAGAACGAAGAAATCCAAAATATTCCAGTATACATACAAGCACAAACCTGGAAAACTTGCGAAAGAAATAACTTCAATTGGAAGATGCTCGATACTTTCATACCATTCATACACACTGAGATATGAGTGGAATACCTCACACGATCGTCTTACCTCACTGTGTATATTTATGAAACACCCTTTTTATCTGTTTTGATTATTATCATCTGTTTCTCCTACGTGTTGAAATAATCTGTTCCACAGATAAATATTATTGCATCAAGAGGTGGAGATCTAGACGGCTAGAAGTAACTATGTATAAGCTTACTTGTTGACGAAAAACAAAAAACCTTTGCTAACAGATGCCGATGAGGGAAGAAGCTGCGATGAAAAAGAATATCAGGCCTGTTTAAAAATTACGTGGGGTAGTCTCTACCGTGATGCAGCTTTCAATTAACAATAACAACATAATGATAACAAATGGTAATAACATAATCGGGCCAATAAACATCTAGAAAGTGTTTTTGTGTTCAGTGTCGTTTATCTTTTTTAGTGTCATTACAATTACGCAAGGGATTAAACAAAAACCAACGTCTGGTTGTTGGCCTACACAATTACAGCTTGTTGTTCCTGCAACCTGCAGGTTCCCCTGCTGACAACACAGAAGTAAAAGTAGCCAGCCTCGTGACAGGTGAAACAGCGATGCTGTTAATATCATCAATTTACTCATTACCACCTGAGACAAATAAAAGTGAAGGAGGCCGACAATTCTTCGTTTTGTTTTGGATACAAAATCTAATACATTGACATTGGCTGAGGAAACCCGCCGTTCCTAGGATTTCAGTAAATTTCTAAACCATCCAGGCCTTTTTTGGCGATGTTTAAAACTGACGATTTCAATAAAGCTTACGTAAATTTATGTTTTTGCCAGATTCAATTTTGAAACACCAGAGAACCAACATTAACATTTGCTTCAGCTAAATGAAAACCCTTTGTCTTGTCACACATATTCCTTTCTGCAATGAGTGCTGGAATGTCAATGCTATTAATACTTCAAAGGAAAGGAGGCGACAAAGACAAAGCTGCGAGGAATTATGTATGCGCTTTTCTGTACACAGGTGGGCGGAACATGACAGTACTAAATGAAATCAAACGAGGTAACAATTGATCCAGATGAAGGAATCCAACTGATGCAAAGAAATATAATGCATATTTAAAGACCCTACAGATTAAACTAAGAAGGTGAAGTTGTTTAAACTAAACTGAAATATACATGAATTGTGCGCAAATGAAAGAGCACAACTTCGTGTAATTAAGAAAAAAAGTCGAAATTCAACCAACTCTGCGTAACTTCCCCCATCTGAAAGGGCCATAGATTCGGAAAACGGTTGTCGGGGGAACAATTTCGGTCCCTAATGCTTCTCTTTAAGCAAATAACAGGTTTCACTTTTTAACGTACGAGAGTTTCTACTCTGTAGTGTCACACTCTGCAATCTTCTAAATTGCAAGTTCTTGTAGCCAGCACAACTTGCTTTCCATTGACTAAATCACTGGTCCTTCTCTCCACTGCCTTTGCCTGTCCTAAGTGACTACTATCTGTGATTGCACAACCTCAACTAAATTCATCACTCAAGCTTCGACACACAGTGAACAGCTTCAATACTCACTGTAGCTTCATGAATAGTTTCGTTTATGACAACCACATAACAGCTATCCGAGTTACGGTGACACACGGAGTGAAAAAAAAAACAACAACTATGTAAAATCTATATGTATCGAAATGGAATGTATCGAATGACTACATACAAATTGGTGTGAAAAAAAAAACTAACTTGAAATGCAAAAGTACACAAAGGGAAGAAATGTATCCAAGTAAACCCTCAATACATTAAATACCTTGGGTGAGCATAAAGTGTTCAGGTACAAGACGGATAAGGTAGTAGCACATTTACTGTACCTTTACTGCCTTCTTATAAAGTATCATTTTCACTTTTTTAATGCTCAAATAAGATGTTTGGTGAAAGCAATACAGATCATTAAGGCGCGTGACCTCCTCAAGAACAGTACAATCAATCAATTGGGCCATGTTCAGGTTTGTCACACAAAGTACAAAGACAAAGCCAATGACCTCAAACGGAAGTTGGTATGGATTCATTCCCTCATTTGTCCATGACCCTAACTGACCATTTTGAAGAGTAGATCACAAAAGCCTTTGACATCTGGAAAGCACTCGTTTCCCCTCTTTGGTACATTGGCATAAAACATGCAATGTAGCAGTTAGGTAAAAACGAAGCAAGCAACAAATGAATTTCTACGCACTCTTATCACACCTATGCCCATATTGAAGTACATGTAATGTCAAATGTCTATATCATATGTTTTAGCGTAAAAAGTAGAACCTTATTCATTAATGAACAAGATAAAGCTGCCATATTGTAATTAACATATGCCTCACGTTGAGCTAGGTGCAAAATAACACAGGGTTACTACGACTACTTTATTCATAATTCAAAACCGCCGAGTTATATTAGATGTAAATGTTGTAATTAACCCAGAAAGTGTCAGTGCAATCAGGCAACGTAAATGGAACGATGAACAATGTATTCATATATCATGGGCCTAGTTTATTACATACAATAAAACGTCATACATTTATTCGCACATACCTTGTATTACCATTTAGAATAGCTGAAGCAATTAACCGTCGGTGCAAAAGTATATCACATATATCCATGATACAATAAGGGCAATTAAAGGCAGCTGACATTACCATACACTGTAGGATAAAGAGCGCCGACACATCGGACAGATCGGGTCATGTTACCCAATGAATCTGGGTTATAAATCAGGTTCAGCCTAACCTGGACGGTGGCCTCTAAATAATGGACTTTGCGGAAAGCCTGTACAGATTAAATACACACTATGGCCCGTTTGGTCGCTACCGTCGCTGTGTCCTTTTCCGAATCCAGCGCATCGCGGGTTTTTTAGCTTCAGGTACTCTTACTTTTTTTTTATTTCGACCATGTCCATTTTTTCAGTGTCATCTTCCCCTTGATGGTTGCGTTCATTTGTCAGGATTGCTAAGCCCCATTGTACACTCCATGGAAATGCACAAGAACATGGTGGTCATCATCCAGTGATATGTTTGTTTTGGTAGATCCCTTTATACAGAATGATTTCTAGGTTTACTTCCCGAGAAATAAGAAGGGCTTCTAGTACCCTTATAAAATATTACCGTTCATCCTTCTGAAACCAATTTTATAATGTATTTTGATTAATTTCATTCTTGGCGAAGCTGTCCTAAAAAGAAGCAGGATCTGTGCTACACATTCTTAGCCATTCAGGCTATTGTAATAAATTATGCAAACCCGCGGGTAATTTGTCTCCCATCCTCACAGAATACATAGACATTTTGACTTGTTAATGACGCTCATTAGCTCCCTTACAGGGCAGAAACTGCCAAAGTTATTGCTCATTAAATCTGAAGCAAAACAGGTCTGTAAGAAATAAGTCTCCTTAAAACTGGTAGATTTCACGCAGGTCTCTCATTATGAAATCTTTAAACGAAAGCTTTTTGTGATACGTCTGTGACACATTCTTTATTCGCTCACAATAAGAACATGCCGTACTTGAATAAAAGTCTGAATTTCTACACAATAAATTGTGTGACCTCTTACTGAGAACGTTATGATATATTACTGTCTACTTTTACCATATTGATATTAAATATTTAGTTAGTCAATGATACATTTACATTAAGCTAAGGTTTGCAAGTCATGACCAACAAAAAAGATTACATGGGAAAATGGACAATATAATGAAACGTGAAAAATGAAAACGATGTCAATTCTAGAAGGTATCAACTGACGAGTGCCTTGGGTAATGAGAACGTTGCCTTCGCTACATTTTATGGCGATCTGAAGTTCTATTTGGAAATAAATTTTGATAAACCTGTTAATTTAGACAAGCTGGTAATTTGAATTGTCACGTTTTGTTACACATTTAATCAACAGCGCAATTTCTAAACACTGTACTTTCACTTAAAGGCTTTCACAAGGGATAAACTGAGTTTGGTCTTAACCCGAAATAAACGCATCACAGTCACATGTTGAGTCGTTCCCCTTACGGGTAAAAAACCGTTTATGATGAATTGCGGGTCAAAAGAAAATGTCAAGTCGTGTGATATATGAGGAACAAACTGAGCTGCTTAGTGAGTCCGTAGCTGAGTGGATTGCAAACGTGAATCCTGATGCGGAGATTACGCGGTTTTACAATCTGTTGAGTGATAGTTGGCATACACCAAAGCATTTGACCCCAAGAACAAACAACTACTTATTATTTTCACACTTTTCATAACAGTTATCCAATCTAAACGCACATCAACACGAAATTTGACGGTTGACTTACGAAAGATTAATTGTTTCTTTAGCAATACACCACGGAGACAAAACACTTGACAATCCAAAATCTCGACATCTGTAAACGACTATATGCCAAAGTGATCTTAGTTGGCTAATTACGGAGCTTACCTGAATGTTAATGAGTTCAACTCCCAGTATAGAATGTAGATTAACTCTTCCGTTCAAAATGAGAAGCCTCTGAAAAACCAAACAGTAATTGTTCCTTTGAAGCGCGGGGAGGCAACATACCAGTTAAGCCAAGATGAGCCAATGTCCTAATGAAGTTTAAAAGCAATAGTGCCATAGCTATTTTAGGCATGGGGAAAAACAAGTACGAAAAAGCGCATTTAATGCTTGTGCATGCAGGATGCGGGAAGCTATTGTTCCCGTTGTTCAATATTCTCTGCAAGGCCATAATTCAATTATGAAAACAACGGCGATTTTATCGTAGGATTTGCGACAAAAATCTGTAACACGAGAACCGAGCTTGAGTAACTGGTTCATCAAAATTACCAGTTGTTTGACTTGCTTTTCCATATTAAAGAAATTGTTCTTGATTCAGTTTATGCGTCTGGTCACTGTCACTTTTTAAACGTAATTTAAATGACCATTCCTTTGACTGCTAGGATATGGAATAGCAACATTCATCCATTCTCAAATTTATAACGTTAAATTCATGAAATTGCAATTGCACTTAAATGATTAAAAACATAAATCAAATCTTCTCATACAGCTTAAGGCCGTCAATTTTTCCAAACACACAAAGCAGAAAAAAAAACATTTAACATTTTCCAACTTATCAGACTTTGTGACTACGTTATATGCAAATCTCACTTTTTATGAAAGCTTGATATTTTGACTTATTCTAATGGAAATTCTAGGCAATCTTACCTCCGCAAACACATGCCCACTTCAAAAGTAAATATTGCTCTGGAGGAGAGAGCGGCAAGATGGAAGAGTGCGGAATAGGGTCTCCTTTGCACAGACTAAATTGGATTCTGTAGTGATATATTTGATATGAGAATCAATGTTATATATCATATCTCATAACTGCCTTCTGTAAATATTATTTCTGGCAGAAGCCAACGACCAGCAATGGGCATCTAGATTTTTCCAATTTACACTGCCGATTAGATAAATGTTTTTACTTTCTTGCTCTTTTTATGTACAGGAATAAATCTCCATCGACTTGTTCTTCAAATTTAAATGAGACACAAAATGAATTTGTCTAACAATTTACAGTAGATGCCACAGTAATTAGCACTGTAAATATACAGTACTCACATAACTCATTTAGACAATAGACATTCATCCTCCAACTCACGGAAAGACAACAAGTAGTCGCTTACAGGATGAAGTCTCGTAATCTGACATTTCCTACTTGACATATTGTGCCGGTGATGAGACTTCATAATGAAGGACTTGGTTCTGGAAGACCAAACGAGACTTTCGGTCTCGTCAACCATATCAACCAGGTCATTGCCCTTACTTCGTAACGACTCAGCAGCAAGAACAATAATTTTACTCAATAAATATCCAATACTGTGTTAGAGACACACTAACAAACATACACTAATCACTTACATTAACGAGAGAATTACCCAGGTAGGCCGGGTAAAATGTCTATCACGCATGGAATAACAATAACAAACGAGAAAAAACACAGTTTTCCTGTTAGGTATGAAAGTAGTAAGAAGGAGGGGGAGGGGTGCATCCTCCATCCTGGGGGGGGGGTCCATCCCCACACCTCATCCCAAACACCTCGTCCTCACCTGGGGGGGGGGGTCCATCCTCAACACCTCGTCTTCACTTTTTGAGTTCATAGTGAAACCACCTTACCGTCTACAGTAGTCTATCAACGCTTCGCGTGATAGACTAACAAGATAAAGCCAACTATGTTCGACTAGTTAAACTTAAATTTTCTTGGAATGGTAAATAGGTACAGATTTGGCACACCTTTTTGGAAGCATTTATTGGTGAAACTCATATGAACTGTATTTTTTGTTTCATGAATTACATGTGGTTTCAAAGTAATTTAAAAAAATAATGATTGTGGACCATTTAGAAACCGTAAACGATTCACATTTTGGACTACCGTAAACTTCGCAGTAATTTTTGCGCAGTGGAACAGAAAGACAAACAGTGCATTTTCTTAAACCTAAACGCACCGCCCGTAACGCACCGACGTTAACGGTGTAATGAAGTGATGTTAGAATGTAACTGCACGCGCGTTAGGGTTATGAAAATGCGTTGCAAGTGTTTACAATTTTTAAAAAGTTCATAAAATTTATCTGTTTACTAACACGCAACAATTATCACCAGTGAAGCATTCTAAGTTTACGATTTGGGTCGTAAAGACAATTTTTTCCAATGTAGGCTTAGGTGTTAACATTTCTGCCCGACATAATGTCATTATTAGTGATTATAGTACATCAGTCCGTGAAAGACTGAGGACGTCATGGCCTGATGGCCACACACGTGTTTTACGGCTAAAATTGACAGATGCACGTACAGTAGAACCTGTCTTAAGCGACACCGAACTTTTCCTTCCCAAATGTGTCGCAAAAGGCAGGATGTCGCCTAAGACAGGGTCATTTAACCAGTTTTAGCAGCAAACATACGGAAGAAAAAGTCGTAAAAGGCAGGATGTCGTTCAAGGCAGGTTCTACTGTATTATGAACTCATTGAAATTAATGTCGGAACAAATTGGTGGGGGGGGGGGGGTTCCAATTCGAATTGGATAATAATTGAAAATTGAAAACAGTATGAAATATTTTAAAAAAAACCCAAAGTTTACGGACATGTAATCCTGTGACTGATAGATACACATAATTGACAGTTTTTTCACCAATTCTTTGGCCGAGATATTCGAACTCAAAGTAGAACTTTTTTTTACCTTTTATATCAGTGTCTTTTGTTTATCAGTCGGTACAATGTTGGACGACGGTTGTTAAAGTTGTCAATTATGATTCATTAATGTTTTTTAACAATGGAAACGATGCCCTTTAAAATATGCAATAAACACGATCAGGTGTACAGATGCAAATTCACCCAATAAACCGCGTATTCGACAGAAATATTTCGAGACATGATTACTGACTCTACACTTTGTAATCACAATTTTACACCAAATGATACAATGAAAACTTAGTATAAAATACAGCCACTAATTAATACCACCTGTCAGTGACAATCAGAATATTGAGTATAATTGGACCTTACTTTTACGAAACCTCCTCGGGTGACACAGTCTCCAACACAACACTTTTGTGATGCAAAATTTGAGTGTTGCTCAAAAGAGGTCGTACTGTAGGTGGTCACACACGTCAGATTCTACTGTACTATATTGTGTTTCAGGTTGGTGGGCCATTGCGTCGACGGTTGTTGCATTTATACTCTTCACGGATTGTTTAATTTATTGGATTCACAGATTCCTGCATCATAAATATGTCTACAAATATATCCACAAGGATCACCACAAGTGGAAGGTGAGTTTCAGCTGTACGCGATTATCTTGAGGTAGTTATAAATAAATAGTAAGAATGATTCCTTGTCGTCAAGGAAGCAAAGCTTTAGGATCCCAGTTTAATAAAGAAAAGATTGCTCTACACTCATATACATGTGAAGTGCTTGACCCGAATTCGGATTTTTTATTCAGATTATCTGATCTCAATCAGCAAAATTGAATCAAGAACAAATAAAGTGGTAGTTTTGTTTTAATTTTTTTGTTAAACCAGGGTTTATTTTAGGGAAATTGATTGCTCTTGTAACCCTCCCCATAGGTTTTAAAGCCAGGGTGGTTCTGTCCTGCACTCTTTCTTGCTTGCGTGCAGTGATCCTTAGGGTCACGTCTGATGCTACACCGTTTTTTCCACCAAGAGAGGTGTACACTGTATAAGCTTTAAAAGAAGGAAAAAAATATAGATAATGCACATTCCTTTGTAGGTCACCACACCGTATGCTAGTCACGCCTTCCACCCAATAGACGGGTTTCTGCAGAGTGCGCCGTACCATATCTACGTGTTTCTATTCCCGATGCACAAGTTTACGTATCTGTTGATGTACATCCTGGTCAACATCTGGACGGTGTCCATACACGACGGAGATTTCCGTGTCCCTATGTTCTTACGACCGTTTATTAACGGATCCGCGCATCACACAGATCATCACGTTAGTAGAAATTCTTTTTATAATTTTAGTGAATCGAGGTGCCACGGATACCTTCTGCATACAACATTACGTTGCTTCAGATCATGACATTACGTTGCTTCAGATCATGAGATTAGTATTTTCGTGTCTGAATGGTGGCTTGAAATTGTACATGAATAATACAATCTGCCTCATCTGTTAATAATGTTCCCAATGAAGGTGTACTGGGAATTCACGTTATATTGCCCACCCCAACTGAAATATTTCACGTTAAGTAGCCCAGGGCTAAAAATATTTTTACCTCAATGTCATCCGAGAAAATTCTTAAGCATAATTCCTGGAATAAGAAATTAGTGGCATATTTCGACTTTGAACTTGACATTTAATTTGAAATAGTTATTGAAAGTCTCACTATTTTCAATTTTGCTTTAATCTTAATTGAAAAATATTAAAGTGACACATGTTGACTATTAAACAGTGATAATTTGTTGTTTCTTTTATTTCACACCTACAAGCCCATGTTCACAGGTATAGGCCCATGGGCTACTTTAATGTGCCATCTTTTTATCAGGATTATGGTCATTTCACATCTATAAGCCCAGGGCTATAACGTGAATTCCCGGTAATTTTGTCATGAAAAAATGTGAGTGCTTGCACCATGACCGGTAGGGTCATAAGACGTACTGTAAAAATTGTGTGCACAGTGTTGTTAATTTGTTGGAATAAACTCACTTTAATCGTGCCCACAATACAGAAACTTTGATTTCGGAAAACGATGTTAGTGAAATGCTAACCTTTTGCTGTGCATCATGTTAAAATATGAGTTCTGGAGATTGACAGGCAGTTTATTTACAAAAAATTATACAATATGATTAAGACCTCATTTTAATCATTTCCAGTTTTATTACAACTACAACTACGGTCAGTACTTCACAATGTGGGACCGAATCGGCAGCTCCTTCAGGAACCCGAGCAGCTTCGAAGGTTACGGACCGAAAACCGAAGTGAAAAAACTTTTGGAAAATGCACGTCAACAAAACGGTGAACAAAACGGAAAGAAGATGGAATAAGCTTGATATGAAAGAAACACAAGTGATTTCTGTTAAACTTTTAAAATGTCGGATTCCCTCTAAATGTGGCACCCCCTATTTTGAAACGAAAGTGATTAAGTAAGCCTTTGGTGAAATTATATAATAAAATATAAATGTCACCTCAATGGAAGATGTTTTAAATGTTGATTCACATTAAATAAAGGTATATAAGTTGACAAAACAAAGTGAAAACAGATGTAGGTGCCACTCAAATTCGGTATTTCTAGATTTTTTATCAAGGCACTCCCTCAAAAATTGGTCTTGCCACCCGATACCATAATTAGAGGAAATACGGTATGCTTATTTAAATCCCGAAAATAGCTGCCAGAAAGAATAACCACATACACATAAAAAATTATGGTAAAACAACCGGGGTTATCTTCAATGGCCGTTATTTTGGTTTAAAGAATTGTGCTGTAAAAATTAACTGTGTTATGTAAAAACAGAAACAGTCAAAAATAATTTTTTAATTATAAACATTAATTTTCATCAAATGTGCACATGTAAAAATCTGTTTATCTATTTAAGTTGGTTAAGGTATTTATGTTAAAGTGCTTTATGTGATAGATAAATTTGACAGTTCGTTTTCATAACCTAAACGCACCGTCCTTAACGCACCGACGTAACATTACAATGTTAACCTGATGAGGCTAACGTTAAAGAAGTGGCATTAGAATGTAACTGCACACGCATTTAGGGTTATGAATACGCATTGTTAATATCACCAAAAATGTGTATGTAATGTTGTTATGTATGTTCCTAGCCGAAAAATTTGCTTTCGATGTTCAACATTGAAGGGTAATCAGACTATGAAGTTATCAACCAAAAACCATTAAAAGTTTAAGGCCCCACAACAAATGAATTTCATGCTGAGCTAATGGTGGCGAAGCCTTAAACTTTTTATAGTAATTTCATTATCTTGCATAACAAGAAGACAAAACCCCATCGTTCATTTCTCTGTCGCACAAGCCAGTTCATTCACCTGTGCAGTAGAACCTGTTTTGAGAGGTCACCTTTACTCAAAATGTAAAATGGCTATAAACGACAGGTGGCCTCACAAAGCAGAGATGCTTTTTAATGGTTTATCAACAAGAAAATATAAGAAAAACTAAATATTGGCCGTAAATGCCAGGTGGCTGCACAAAGCAGTGATTTGCTAAAGCAGGTTCTGCTGTACACATTTATCTCAAAAATTATTCCAGAGTATGATAATCTACTGTTATTGACTTCACCATAACATATCAATTAAAAGCATTATTCTTAGGAATGTATGATACAAAGTTTGCTGTACTTTTTATACCCGTCTGGTTTGCTTCAATTCGTTGCGTCATATTTATTGTTTCTGACACGAGAAGATAAGACTGTGAGCGTGTAACTTGCACTCTGATTAAACTCTTTATTTATAATATTCGCGTATTATTATATTTTGATGTCACGAAATTTGTGAGAGCAAAACAAAAACAAAAATAGATATTCCATGTAGTACAGCAGCTTAAGACTGTTTGCCTTTAGAGCTGTGGGGTGACTTCGGCGTTATCACAGCATGTGATAAAGTGTTAGTTGTCTCAGTGTAAAGATGAACCGGCAACCGAAGCAAAGATGAAATTTCTGTTAATTGCCGGATAAAATTGTTACAGTAGAGGGCCAAATTACCATCGATAGTAGCTTGGAACAATGGCACATCAAAAGCAGCATGAAATTCTTTTGTTATTGTGTAATTCCAAATTAAGAGGAATTTCGGGAGCTATTTCTGATTTTTTCGGTGCCCATTTACGGCTGTATTTTACAACCGAAATTACTTAAGTTCAACACCATGAGGAGGTAGCAGTAGGTGGGACCATTAACCAGAATTAATTGATGTCAGGAAAATATCGGGCGGGTCAGAAAAATGCGTTTGCACCGATACTAGAAGCTTTTCCTAAATAGTCATCGTACTATTATTAGTATAATTACTAATTTAAGTCTGTTTTAAATCACTAATATTACTTGGTGAAGTTTCCAGGACGATGGAATCAAATTTATAATCGCTTTGACATGCCCTTTTATCGTTTGGCTTCAATTAATTTGTCGGTTGAATTATTTAATTGAAAATATTCGATTATCGATAACAAATCTGAGTCCACTTCTTGGTTATTTATGGTTCTGGACCCATCCAGGCGTATGTTCCAAAATTCCAAAACACAGGTACAGTAGGACCGGCACTCTAGTTTTGGCTCATTTGGCATAATTGCCAAAGAGCCTAGAATCATGAATTGTCCGTCGTTGTCGTTGTCATCGTCGTTGTTGTCATCCGGCATTGTTGTCATCTGTGCACAGCTGCCCTGAGCACACTGCTGATCATAGAGACTTCATATCTTACACACATGCACCTATGTCCCAAAGCCATACTTGTTTTTTTCTTGGAACCTTTCTCCTGGAGATGCAGTTGATACAAACTTCATATTTGGCAGCTTTATGCATCTATATACCCTCTTTATTTCCTGTAAAAATTATACTGATACCTCCTACATTTGTAATTTGGCAGCCATATTTGTGGTTTCTTTATTGGTCACTTACACTCCTCCCCGCTTATATCGATATCGCTTATATCGATATCCCGCTTATATCTATATTTTTTTCTGCGCCAAATTTCTTCCATTGACCCCAGTGTTAATTGTTCCGCTTATATCGATATTCGTATATCGATTTCCCCGCTTATATCGATATTTCCAACACAATAGAAACGCCCTTAATTGATATTTCTTATCACAGGTG
>JBCAUI010504784.1:0-13038 GCA_038406195.1 Haplosyllis anthogorgicola | reverse complement strand
TGTTAGGTAATCCAATGATCAGTTATTTTATCTGTATTTATCAATATTACTTACTTATTATTACTTAGATAATGTAATGTAACACATAGTTAGGAATATTTCTACAACAAAAACAACAACAGAAAATACACGACGTGTTGGTTCACATCTCCGTCAGGGAAATCAATATGTATCATCTAGTTACTTTGCTGAAGCCAAGGACATGATCAGTTAATCCAAATTGCTTCAGATTATCTTATCAATCTTTCTATCATTCTGCTATTGGTGCGGAATATTGAGGTCACGACTACAGAATATTTTGGTCTTTATTTATTTCCAGCCAGTAATGTAAATCAAATTGTGGATTCGGAAGAGTTTAGCAGCATTTTGCAGTGACCTGTTCTCCGAGAACACGAATAAATCAAACATTTTCATATTTTGAAAGGTAATACCAGTTCTACTTACATGGAATGGACTTTTGTAAGTAGATGAATATCTCAGGGTAACATCTGTAAATATACTGGAATAAGGATGTGCTTAAAATGTTACAGTAAATAATAGACTATATTTGAAACTTAAAATGAGTTAGAACATTGTATTTACCTGTCTTGAGATACAAACTGCTAGGGTTCCACGACTAACAGAAACCGTGTGTTATTTTTAACCTGTTGCTTATCAGCTTGTACTGAGTACTTTTCTAGGTGGATGATGATTTGTTGTATTTTACTCCTCTTCTGCTGGTACTTTATATCTAAGACACCTGGATAGTCTTGCTGTAGAACCTGTAGATTTTACTCATCTGAAACACTAGTCTGGTAGTAATAAACCACTAAATGATGGATTTTTTACTCCCATGAATATGTGACTTGGTGAAATGTCAGAGGAATGATGCACGCTCAGTGAGATTGTCAACTTGGTCCAAGGAGACTTTCATGCCAGGTCCAAAGACCATAATCAGGCAATGTCCAATGTCCACAGTGTAACTGTTTTTCGTAAATGCTGGAAAACGGTTGAAATTTGTCGACATTGTTTTTTTCTATTTAAGAGCCAAGAACACTAAGTAAAATGTAGATGAACGTTTCGTTACAAGTATCGTTCCATAAATAGTCCACAAATTACCATAAGATAACATGCACATTACCCACGTTTGTCTATGTGTACGTGGTAAAAACAATAGAGAAACTACGGGCTGAAACATAAGGGATTGTAATGGAAAACATATTCCAAAATATGGATTTTCTTCATTCAGCCACCGAACTCAATGATGAACAATGATTTCTCGATGAGAAAACAATAGGAAGAAATCAACCACGCCTTTAGTTGTTATTAACTTTATGATCCGAATTTAATCACATTTGTTCTTCTCCTTCTGAAAGACGTACGGGATATAACCATGACCTACAAAAGCGAAACAGTCAATATGGGTTGCTGAAAAAGTCAACCTTGTATTTCTGTTTACCATCGCAGGAGGTCAATTGCTGAATCCATATTATAATTTTAAAATACAAGGAATAAGTGGTAACTTAAAGGTACCATATTTTTACATGATGAATAAACATACAGTATCTCCACAAAAGTGCCACGTTTGTGTATGATGAAGTACCACACATGCATACCATATGTGTTATTTGCTTGGACATTCGAGATTAGACCCGAAAAGGAATTATGGTTCATACACCAGAAATAGATCCTGTAACAGAATGTATATTGAGTCGACGGTTAATAATCAATTATGCCCGGGACAAACTGAGATGACCTCGCGATAACACCTCGACATGACCCTGTCATACACAGATTTCCTCTTCATATTTGATATTTATTTTATCTGATGGGCAAGTATCTCTATGGATGACCCTGGATGAACAGTATGCAGTGAAGTTCATTAAGTTAACAGATAAAGCTCATGTCACAGCTGTTACTTTTGTGGACTCAAATGCGCGATACCTCTTTGTGTATTAGATTATCCCCATTGTCATACCTAAATATGGTGGTAAATGTCTTTAATTGAGAACTTTGTTTTTCTCTTAAGAAAGGTGTAAAAATGCATCTTTTTCAAGTCCGGAATTCTTCTGTGCTAATATGTCAATTAAACATCTCCAAAATAAATGCTTGCAACATTACCAAGTCGGATTTGTCACATGCTATTGAGGTTTGAGAGCCCTTATTTAATCTTACAACCTTTTCGTAATTCCGTTCCATGAAGCTTTCTGTACGAATACTGCATAACATGCAACTTTTAAGTACTAACAGATGACCACTTCAGGGATAAGCAAAACGCACCCCGAGGATGTCCCCCTACCATACTGCACTTTGAGTGATAAATAGCCATATCCTCATGCCATTTTGATATCACTCGCATGTCATAATAGGACAGTTGCGCATTGAAGGGCTTCTATGAGTAAACTAATATACCATATTAATTGACAATAAATTAACTAAACTGTCCCTTCATGGATACAAAATGAGCCCATAAATTTACCACACACACCTACTAAATGGAACATGCAAAGCACCACTGATGAAGATGGTACCTCCAAAGTGCGCGTGAGGGAGTGCATCTCAGACGCACATAGATTATGTTCCCTTTATTGTGGTGAAATGTTGGATTTATGATTAAGCAGAATTATTATTCCAGAATGTCAAGATACAACGCTATAAGTCTTTGTTAATTTTGCACGAAGTGATAGATCTATTGTAAGAACAAGATAAATCATCAATTTTCAATTATGACGAAATCTAGCAACTGACTCTATTTTCAATAATGCGAAACTGTTTTTTCTTTATTAATCATAATAGAACGATGCAAGTTACTTTCATTGTTTAGTGAATTACCAAATTAATAGTATCCTTGACATATATCGTTTTTATGCGAATGCAGAATGACACAATTTTTATCAAATATATAACCAAAATTTTAGCAATTATAAGATTAAAATGTTTAGGTGAAGGCAAAGCGATACATCGTATGCGCTTAGAAGCAAGTATAACCATGATTAATATTACTTCAAAGGCAGGTCATTGGACAGCCAGTGATGAACTTGGTTCTGTCAAATCGCAGGAACCAAGCATGAATTTAGCAGAAGTAACCCCTGAATAAAACATGTGACAACAAAACGGACAAACGCAGACGAATAAAATTAGTGTTACTCAATCCAAAATTATAGCTAAAAGACAGTGGCAGCTGAATCTTGTTCTATTGTGTCAGAACATATGGTGGATAGAAACATCAGGCTCATTATGGTAGAAATAAGGTCAGGTATTAAAAATAAATTTTAGTGCTTCAATAGTTCAACAGAAGATCACGAAATGTCTCCCTTTCGAACATTGGCACAGCAGGGAATGTTCCGAATTAGTAGGGTTCCAAAAATGTAAAGCAATGAACGAACATCATCCTCGGAATGGTATCGATATTTTTTCATTGCATCTTATTTCAATATTTCCACGAAAGATTCTATTTCAAGTAGAATATGAAGCAAGCAAGCAGGTTATAAGAAACGTACCGTGTGGTAATGCTAAATGTGACATGAATATGTTTGCAATACATAACGTAAGATAGGAAGAAGTGTTGATGGGTATTAATCCTGGTCTCCCATGTGGATGATTGGAAAGCACAGCAAGCATGTTATCATATTGCGAAAAAGGCCATTAGTACGGTAGCCTGGTGATAAAAGAGCAATATGTGACTAGGGAGGGATTATGAGAGAAGTCCTCAATACCACCTGGAGTTCAACTGTTAGCCTACCAAATGTTATGGTCAAATTACATTGATGACATATAGCTTAGAGAATACAAGTTGCAACGAATATGTTACTTGTAAAAGGAACAAGTAGCGCAGACTTTTGACACGATCAGAGATGAGTGAACAACTAATATTGCAATTCCTCTTTTGTTAATATTCTGTTCCAAAGTGCGTAATAAAATGAAATACATATCAAGAGCTGAAGGTACCTCGGCTTCGAAAGTAATGGACATAAAGCTGATGTGATGATGATTAAACTGTAGAAAACCACATCAAAAATATAAATCCGGAATTTACAAGGATGATGTCCCGCTTACAGTCGTAATTTAAAGCCTAGATTGATCCATCTCTGTGCATGCAGTGTAAAAAAACTATTTGTGGAATTGACATAGAACTTCTTCCATATATAGCAACTCTATTATACGAGACAGTATGAGGTGGTATTTTTAGAAGTTCTTAAATATTGACTCAGCAAAAAAAACTAACACTTGTATTATACTTTACCCTGAATAAACCTATATCGCGACCAATTTGTTTTGAATTTGTGTCGGTCTACTTACGCTAAACAGTTCTCCGACAATCAAGACTATCATTCAGAGGATGAGATGACAGTTCATGGCTCTTCGTGGCGAAAGACACAGCATTAAATTAAACTGTT
The DNA here is from genome assembly GCA_038406195.1 of Haplosyllis anthogorgicola. NCBI lineage: Eukaryota > Metazoa > Annelida > Polychaeta > Phyllodocida > Syllidae > Haplosyllis > Haplosyllis anthogorgicola. The sequence goes on along the minus strand of JBCAUI010504784.1, from coordinate 8,662 downwards.
GCAAAATGAAATCAACTTCAGAAGCTGTTTTACTTTTATTTTTGAATAAATGCTAAAGTATGTACAATGATAATCCAAAATGATTGTACACGTCTTCGCATTTCAAGCTAATTAAAGATGTAAATAAACCATCTAAAATTACCAACCTACCTAAAATATTGTGCGTATGACGTTAACTAGATCATTGTTGCATTTGAACAAATCTTCTTATGAGAAAAGTCTTAAGAACCTGAAAAGTTTTCTTTCTCTGTAATACAGTTACAACTACTTTTCTCCTGTTACGCTGAAAGATGAAGTGCAGTAAGTGAATTACTCCGGACACTTTGTTTGCACCAAAATGGAAACACATTTACACCTCTTCTTAGGCTTTTCAATATGACCTTGATTCCCATTTATTTTCAATATCATTTGTATTCTATGTCAGTGTCGGGAACTTAGCTTAAACTCAGTGGCTTACGATAAACACATACCTTTTCCCATTCAAATAAAAAATCTCGAAATTTAAGTAAACAGGCTTTCTCTTAGTGACCAAAAAAATGTTTAGATTGTTTATCTGTTTTGTAATTGTAAACCTACATATGCAAGTTGTTCACAGGCAACTACTTTCGGTGTTTAAACTTTAAATGGTTAATTGCTTATCATGCTGGACTATATCTCCCATCCGCAACACTGTGAATTTTGCATTTACTACCGCTACACACTGAATTCTTTCCTTCTTTGTGAACATGTGTCATATTGAAAGTGAAAGTCTGAGAAAGATCATCTAGGTCGCAGGAAACAAATCATTAAAAAGTTGGAGTGTGAGACCTTGCGAAGGCAGGATTTGAACTGTGAGTTTCTCATCACTTTTAATGGGCACACTAATCCTGTTAAAACGTCATGGCAACGATGCGTTCAACACTCATGTACTTTTTACAGAATTAAACGGATTGTTTGCGGAATCACGAAATAGATTTACATGGTCTTACTGCTAACAAAAAAATTTGTCTGAGGAGATAGCATTGCAGGCCGTAGCAGCGGACGTAATTACTTTTATTTGAGAACAATAGAGAACAATAGAATCCCACGCTTTGTATTTTTTTAAAAACAGAAGTACTGGATGAATTTCCAATGTTTCTGAAAATGAACAGGCACATCACCTTCTGCTATGTTTATTTAAAATCCATAGAACACCTTTTTATGCGCGTCAAGTGCACTGTGTGACATTATTTTGTTTTGGAACATTCAAAGTTGGGTTGCTTGCTACCCGAAATGAACAAAGAATGATTTCTTTGGACTCTGGTAAGAATGAACAACAATAGCATTCATACATGCTAATTGCCATAAAACCCGAGAATGATATACAGTACTTCTGGGAATTGAGGTCAACTGAACGTGTGTCTCTTGATGCAAATAAGTGGTCACATTTAATCTCGACGGGATACAATACTTGGACATTTGTGTAATTGAGCAAAAGATTAAAGACATTTATATGTATGGCTCATCCTTGCATCCTGGTTGTGTACAGTAATCATATCTTCTGAAGAAGTGATCATTTTCTTGATGGCAGCGGTGAATTACATAAAACCATAACAGTGACAAATAAATATATCCAGGAAAATTGCTTCTGCTTCTTCTTGGAAGGATTGCGTAGTTTTATTCAGATCTATATGTGTGTTATTTCAGACTCTTGAGAAGGACAACTGTCCTCAGCTTGTAGTTATTGAATACATTTGGAGGTTTCTTTGTTTGCTCAGTTTCTCGGTTTACAAAATTTGCTTTCCTTTTACAAAGACGTAAACAGGAGTGTTAATTGATTGTTATGCGGACACAACAATGCTATTTCTACATGAAAACTGTGAACGTAATATGTGCAAATTTTGTTGAAAAACAACACTGCCGGCGGAATTGTATAATCCTTTTAGGAATCACTTCTGTGATAAAGTACAACTTAAACAAGATAACCTGTCGGCTACCAAGCTTTATGCCGCCATTTTGCCTGTCATGTGACTCCACATGCATGTGCTGTAGTGGCTGCGGGGAACACAAATCTAATCTCATGTCACATCCTTGGCACCTTGCCAGAACTTTCAGAAATCAGGTCGGAAATCAAAGCAAGAATCTGGTGAAAACAGAAAGCTGAATGCCCGATAGAGGGCATTCAGCTCAAACAGTACAAGGTAAGCCACCACCCCTCTGTTCATAGTGACTAGGAGTCTAAATCTTCGCTTCCCCATTTTTTGCTCTAATTCTTGCGTACGTTGCCCTGGGCAACAGCTTCTAGCTATTTGTGCATTGTGTTTTGTAGGGAGGGATTGAGAAGAGGGTTTCTTATACGTACTTTGTCGTCGTGTATCTGAAACAATATTCAAATAATGATCCATCATACGTACCTTGTTTTATTATATTAAATATTATATTATTTCATTTTCTTTGCAGGTATGTATTATTTCCTACAAACCATTATCCAGCAATGTGGTGAGTAAAACGTATTCGTAAATGTTATCCATGCACTTTAAAACGTTAAATACTCATAATTAAACTATTTCAATAAATTACACTAAACCAGTAAGTCTGCGCTATTGCACGAGCACTTGTAAAAACCTGGAAAAATAGTGCAATATGAAATGACAAGTATGGAAATGAATGTGCCAAACAACAAATAGAACGCATCTTGTTGGATTCCTCGACACTTTGAATAATGCACAAACAATTGGTCTGGAAATGTTACTCCGCTTTAATTCTGAGAGTAAATTGACTTGAAAAGTCTGAAATATCTTTCTGACGCAGGGAATTTTTTAATGTAATAGACTGTTGTGCAAGTAGGTACCTCTCTCTTTCCAAAACTAACCTAGACTTTGTTTAATGCCAGTTGTTATCATGTCTAGAGGATAGCTAACAGGTTTTCTGAGAAGTTACTTCTTAGTTTTTTATTCGTTTCACCTGTTCTCATAGAAAACAAACCATATCTACACATATATTCTACATGAAACTATATTCTCAACCATTTCCTTCATTTTGTATGAACAAGTGAGTCTGAAGGCAGATGTGTGCAATGCAGTAGGAAGACAGGATCATTTCCTGTCTTAAGTGAAGTTCCAAGTACAGAGTTCAACATCATCTAACTCAGTTAAATGCTGGCTATCCAAAGTCTCTGTACAGAAAACAATCGTGTATGCGAGTGTGACTAAAAACCTGTATTGCCAGCACAATAGTTTTCATCGTCCATTTTGTTTCAAATGTGTACAAAATGGTTCAAAAAAGGTTTTACTCAGTAATAGTATCCATACATGAGGTATTAAACATTAAAGCCGGTAAAATTTGTGATCAGTTGCAGATCAAAGTTTTCTTATCTCACTTTTTCATAACAATTCACATTCGAAGGAAATCAATTCGGAACATCATTAACGTATTTGTGTACACAAGCTAAACAAATGTTCTTGCTGCATTGTGTATAATTAAAACAACTGCAAATAACGTCTTTTTTAGTGATTCAGTCCTTTAAAATTTAGACTTCACACAGTAAAATGTGGCTTTAAATGAAAGATACAAGTGGAATAAAATCAAAATGTTTTGCCGCAAATAACCGCAAGGCAATAACATTACATTTCGTTAAATATCATTGAATGTCTTTTCTGTGAGACTGCCGTGGTATAAACGAACACCATCAAGGTTGTGTAAATAAATAATATTGCCTTGCATGACACTATTGTGTTGTAGATTTATTGAATGGGAGAAACCTGTCTTTGGGGAAAGTTGGTTGTGCCAGCATTATAAATGTGTCCTGCAGAATGGAAGCCCCCATTAGGGAGTAATATTTCACCAAAGCTAAAAGGTCAACACTTGGTTTTGACTTGGCGGAGAAAGAAGCCATTTAGCTGTCAAATCACACTCTACGTGACATGAAACTATAAAGGCAGATTGTATTAAATAATCATTTTGAGTTTAGATTTAGGCATTTGAAACATACCACTGAAAAGGAAGGTCCTTTGTAATGTCACCCGAAACCGACAAAGTTACGAAGGCCTTCTATTCCTTGCAGTCTTATTCAGCTTTTTGGCTCATTTGGCCAAAGAGCCTATAGAATCATGAAGTGTCCGTCGTCCGTCGCCGTCGTTGTCGTCTGTGCACAGTCACCCTGAGCACACTATTGATCATAGAGACTTCATATCTTACACATATATGCACCTATGTCCTATCTCAAAGCCTATCAAAAACTATGTTGCTCTGACCATTATTCTCAAATTGGTAGCCATATTTGTTTGTTTTTTTCTTTGAACCTTTCTCCTGGACATGAGTTGATGATACAAACTTCATATTTGGCAACTTTATGCATCTATACATACTCTTTATTTCTTGTAAAAATTAAATAAAAAGTGCAGGTCAACGTAGCATGTGTATCTGGCCATTTCACAAATGACCAAATCAAAGTATTAGTATTATTCAGTATCAATCTATTGATCTTTCTGCACTTAGTCATGGTTTATCCTTTATGTTTCTGATGACAGGTGTTTAACGGGAATCACGTCCAAATTGAATGTAATTACCATAGCTGCTTTATGCGCAATTTCTAAAGAACAAAAGGAAATATGTCTGACATATTTTACTAATTGCAAAGAAATTTCAATTCAACTGCGAAATAAAGCTTGCTAATTTGAGTGATTTTGTCAATACTTTGACACTTAACGTCATTTCTTTGTGAAGGCAATGAATCACTCTGGACCTTAAATTGTACGCATATTTAATTCGTAAGCTGCGTAAAGTCTGTATGATGGATATTAATATTAAGCTGCACATAAATTGCACAACGAACGTGGACCAGTTCAAACGTATCTCATAGCTTAACGATGCTTGCGCAGAACTGTTAAGCTGTTTGTGATTTCTTCCTAAAATAACTTGCACCTAAGCATAAAATTGCACTGGAAACAAAACAAAATATGAAAAATTGGTGATTTAAATGTAAACTACTGTCCCACTTACATATCACTTGCACATAAATTAAACATTAAACGGCGTAGCTATTCTGTTACCCTTCTAATGGAAACTTGTAGATGTAGATCTTGAGTACGGCTTGTACAAGGAGATACATCGTCACCGTCAGTTGGTAGCAGGCATCAACTGCATCAAGGTCCTTTTGTCACCACCACCTTAGAATGCCATGTATCTCAGCCATCATGCCTTAGAGAGACGTCTCCAGAACTTCCAGCTTCCCTTTCTCTACACATAATACAGTTACAACTACTTTTCTCCTGGTGCGCTGAAAGATGAAGTGCAGTAAGTGAATTACTCTGGACACTTTGTTTGCACCAACATGGAAACACATTTACACTTCTACTAAAAGCTATTCAATTTGACCTAAGTTTGTCTGCATGCTGTCTGTTCAGGTTGCTCTGAATGTAAGTTTTCTTGTTTTCTTATCATCACTGCTAGCTTTTTTATCCCTCATGCTGCGGTACTAATGCATAGAGCTTTTACGTACAATCCTCTAAAATCCTCTGTTTATCTACGTGAAGAGTCAATTGAAATATCTCCTTGGTGACCTGGTAACTTTCCAATTGTATGGACATGGTTAGAACACTTGTTGATATCGACCTTAAATTTCAGAAATAAAACCGGAAAATACAATGAACTCAATTAAAAGTATCCAAATTATAATTAATATTATAAAGTTATTTAAATCTTAGTTGTAGACTCAGCTATAATACTGTGAGCAACATATTCTATGCTACATTGAAGAAAATGCTGTGCGTTTATCACGAGCACGTGCATAGCTAGAATTTTTATCGTTTCCACTGTTTCCATTTCCTCAGATTGAAGGTTTCGATAATAAAACTGTACATTCTTTATTTGTGCAAGTAATCTGAAGAAAGATGGCTGCATTAATTATGAGAAAATAAAAGTGGAGCAATATGCAAAGTTCTTGCAATGACACGAATGGATGGCTCACGAGAATACAAAAGCACGCAAGAAATTATGCTAGGCAATTACAAGAGTCACCTTGAAAAGAACAAACAAGCAGAATGTGCCGTTGAGAGCATGAAGTACAGATCTATTCACTCCTTACTGCATTGTAATGTGAATCGTGTCTATAAGATATAAATGATGAAAGTATTAATGTCGGAATGACAGGTGCTATTTTCTTCTTCTCAATACTTTGATTTTGAATATACTTTGATTTTGAATATACTTTGGTTTTAAATATATAGTTGGTATTGCATAAAGTACAGGTTTGTGTGACTTAGATTTTGTAATTATTTTTAGTTTCTAGGGCGTGTGGGCTGCAGTGTTTTTCTTTTGGGAAAGACTTGTTTCACCTGCAGTTTATAAACACTTTTCATATGGGAATGATCAGAAGATCCTGATTGAAAGATGGAAAGCATTTGTACTTGCATAAACATAGCTAATATGATGCAAATTGTCTTCAAAGAAACATATTCATCTGTTTTGTGGAAATCCTGTTTCACCAGAGATCGCGTGGTTGCCTGCAATTATCCCGCGGGTTAAACCAGTTACTCTTATCTACTTCAGCTTCTTGAAAAAATATACACAGTTGCAGGCAGGCCATCATCCACAAAATAGTGCAATCAAATCATCCTGGTTCAAGACTATGTAATCAAAGCGGATTTATTCTAAAATGCAGCTACAATGGCAGAGCCCATAAAATGTGCCAGGAAACCTTTGCCAATAACGAAAGCACCTGAAGATTTTATCAGATATTATATGGGCGCATTTCATCCAGTAAGACACCTTTTATGTTCGATTACAAAGAACAACATCCACACAATCTCATCTCAAAACGTTACATTTAGGACTCGTGTCAATTACTTGGACTCATAAAAATTGACAAAAATGAGCAACTGCACTGGGAATTGAGGTCAAAACATGTGTCCCCTGATGCAAATAAATGGCCGCATTTAATCTTAAAGGGGATGCCGTATCTGGACATTAGGGTAATTGAACACAAAATTAAACATCCATGTATGGAAATCATTTCGACGTATGTACTTCTGTGTCATGATGTGGCACCATTCTGATCATTCTTTGCCTATAAGGAATATTGTTGGGAAATATCAACAATTGACTTAAACTGTTAGTCCATTCTCTGGGACCAGGCACACCTTCTTTACTTCTGATCTTTGATTTTTATAGTTTTCGTTTCCACAAACTAAATCTGAATATTGCAACAAATCTCTCGTGAAAAACATTTGAATGGACTAGCTCTGGTTAGAATAATATTTTGATTGAAAATGGTCATTTGTATTAAACATCGATCTAAGAACGCGGAACAATCAAGTTCCCTGGAAATTGGATGGCAATTCCGTGAGAAGCTAACAACGTTTCAAGAGTGACCCATTTTTTGTAGCTCATTCTAACGACTGAGAGGAGATGTGTGTAGGTGGTCTGAATCAACAGACAGCAGAATTGAAGTTTTCAGCGGTATCTGTTACCAAAGTATTCAAAAGATCATGGGAACTATTTCCAACTATCCGTTTTAAAGCATATTTTGGTACTTTCAGTGGATACTTCAGTGATTGTTGCATACAACTGGTAACCATCCACTGCAAAGGGTGGAGGATTCAGGAAGCTTCTCAAGACTTTTGATATGTGCCCCCAACACTATGCGCACGGGGCTCCTGAATTATTTAACACACAGCTATTACGGCAAGCTCTCTTTTGAAAACCACTCCGACAGCTTCTAGTTTTGAAAGTTTGAGAACAAAACAATACAATTTGTTGTAGTGCTGTACATAAAGGCACAGCGTGAAACGTGAAGTTTAAGGCAATAGTACGAAAAAGTCATTCTAATGTAATTTAACGTTTCAAAAGAGACTTTGTACTTAGATACTAAGTTCGCATTAATAAAATTGGGACATAATATTTCCGGATATAGCTTGGTAACGTGCAGAAGGTTCACAGGCCGCATTTTATGAGTGCTTTGCACGATTCCCTTTCCTGTTATACTCCTATTGTTACTACAAAGAATCTCTCTGAATGAAACTCTCTATTCGTTTGTGTTCACGTATGTTACATCAATTAGCCTTGATTCTTGTGGCGTGCCAGACGTGTGTAAGTTTTCCCCTTTCTTTTAAGATAATTGAACTGTACCGGAATTGCTTCATTCACTTTTGCATCTCAATATGAAATAGTATGAATGTTACTTGTATTTAGTTAAGCATATCTTTATTTTACAACAAGGCTCAAAAATGTCTTTTCAGATTAGTTCTGAAATGGTAACTAACAACATTTGAAACATGCACAAAAGGCTTTGTTCAATGTAATGTTCGCAGCGTTATTTTAACATACTTTGCGTGTTAATCATTACAAATGAAATGACACCATTGAATCATACTTTATTTCTGTGGAGTCCCTACTCAAAACCGGGCTGCATACTGAGAACTGGACAATCTGAGGCAATCAATTATCCCTAACAATCTATATCTGCTTTGTGGTTTTTCTTTCTCATGTTGCTGATTGCATTCCCTCTCTCGAATTTAAATTGGCACAATAACCCTTACAATACCACTTCAAAGAGTATCATAAGAGAAATGCAGTGATTTCTTGCGATAGATTCTGTAATGTACGTTGTGTGCTTGTAAATTATTGGCCCCAGCGTAGCTAGGGGCCTACTTGATCAAACAATTTAAGATTCAAACGCTTTTTTTCGTTAGGGCCCACCCACCCC
>JBCAUI010504773.1:0-13040 GCA_038406195.1 Haplosyllis anthogorgicola | reverse complement strand
CGGATATATCGATATCGCTTATATCGATATCCCGCTTATATCGATACAATCTCTTGCAGTCAGTCAAATTGAAATATTAGATTAGATTTTTCTTCCGCTTATATCGATGTCCCGCTTATATCGATACAATTTTATGTCGCCAAATTTATCGATATAACCGGGGAGGAGTGTAATCACTGCTTTGTGAGACCACTTGTCATTTACGGTCAATTTACATTGTAAGTAAGGGTGGACCCTCAAAGCAGGTGCTACTGTATCTGCCTCTATTTTAAGCGCCCCTAAGTTGTGCAGGACGTTCATTTGTGAGTCCTAACTATTAAGTTACAAGTCTTCTACCTATCGTAATTGGTGTCGGCATTTTATCCTAATTGATTGGCTTATTTAGCATAAATGTCAATCATTAAATACCAGTTAATTCGTTCCAAAGTGAACTGAAACCAAGTCGTTCTGTGATAAGTGTGCACGCTGGTACTTTGTCAGTTCATGCAAAGAATCTTAGTTGTATGTTTACATACATTTTAAAGATTAATGATCATTAACATATGATAAGAATCCAAAAATATTACGAACACAAATCTTACGTGTATGCAAAACTGTGGATGAGTGTCATATTGCAATCAAGTGAAAGCAGGCGTGTAAAGTGCAAGTTCTATGAATAATACCAATGATGCGACTTGACTTGGCGTGTCTTGGGTACTGGTTAATCAGGGCACGAATTAATTGATAAATGGTCAAAAGTGCAGTCATTGACCGCAGATCGAGAGTTTGCTTTTGTCACAAGGAGTTCACTGGTTGACCCAACCCCTGACTGCACTCTTCATTTCCACCCCACCCGTGTAGACATGTGGTTTGACGACTATCAAATCATTGAAAACGCAATATCAGTCAAACTGATCGCAGAATTGAGTTCAAATTGATTGATAAAAACATGTTGTTATTCAACTTTAGGTTTTGCAAGATGAAGGCTCTTATTCTCGTTGGTGGATACGGTACGAGGCTGCGACCTTTAACTCTCAGTCGACCAAAACCATTAGTTGAGTTTGGTAACAAACCAATGTTGATGCATCAAGTTGAGGCCTTGGCAGCGGTAAGCAAAATCATAATTTCATTCAGTGTAAATTTCACATAATAAATGCGAATTGATGTACAGTCAAACGTACCGAAAGACAAGTGATCAAATAGACAAATGAAAAATTTGAAGTCAATTGAATTTAGTACTGGACTAGTCATTTCACACACTATTGTATCATTCGTCGGACTTCTTCTGATTTAGAAACATAAAAAATTTCATGTAGCGCTGATAAATTATAATTACATGTATTGACAACACGTCTCTTCAAAACAAATAGTAAATTCCTAATAAAAATATTATTTAATGTCCTGACCTTTAATGAAGAGGTGCATGTAATACAGAGGAAAATGTATGAATAAAAATATTTCCAATGTCTTATGAAATTCTTTTTATTTGTACAGGTTGGAGTGAAGCACATAATTTTAGCTGTGAGTTACAGAGCTGAGATGCTTGAACAAGAAATGAAGGTTGAAGCTGATAAGGTAGCTCTTAACATTTTACAGTATCATTCGAATTAATGCAATACACCTACATGTAACTACAGTTATAGTATGGTGTTCCTGAACATTGAATTTATTAACTAAAATTGTTGTAACAGAATTCTAATAATTGTTTCAATATGCAAATCATAAATGTTGGTTATGATGGTTCTGAATTGAATATGTAATACTTGTTGAAGAGCTGTGTACTCCATAGAATCCATTTTTCATTTCAGCTTGGAATTAAAATATCAATGTCTCATGAAAAAGAGCCACTTGGAACAGGTATGTTCATGTGAATATGTACAATGAAAATTTGGTTAAATACACAATGTCACTTTCTTGTATTTAGAATCCTAATTTCCGGAACACAGAAATAGTAAGATTTCCCCAGGTATGACCTTATTGCACTCGTTAGGCCAGACTTTTTTATTTGTCGGATGACATTTCCCGCGGCCCCCAAAAATCAATATTAATGAAAAAAAGAGAATAAAATCCCGATTAACACCAAATCATAACTTACGTTCGGAAAAATTAATGGCAATTACGTGAACTTTAATGAAAAATAAAATATGGCAAAGTTTTTTTCTCTCTCGCCATTCCAAGATTTCCTAAATTGAATTAATATCCGACAAGTAAAAAATTCTGACCTTATGGTAAAATCACTTCAAGTGCATTTGGTGATGGAAGTTTTTAGTTCTTGACGTTTCGTGTTTGCAACTTAGGATTTTATACCCACCTCGAAACAGATAAGGGAAATACAGGTATTTCGTAAGTTAAGAAAGAAGGCGGAAAAGGTAAGACACAAAGTCCTGGTGTAACTACAGATCCTCTAACAAAGTGTGACTGCTTTCAATTACAAAATACAGGCTTAGTATAAGATTCACATACGAATACACAAACGATCATTATGTAGATGCTGTTGATTTCCATAGGATAAGAATTGTGTTTGATTTGTACAGTATCAGCTAATCATTAAGTGTGCAGAATTTTTAGGCAAACCGTTTTAAAAGATGTGAATGTAATAGTTGTGAATAGCTCTGCTCAGTATCCGAAATTCTGTGTTCAGTCACAACCAAAGATACATTGTGTAAGATGAAATTTAACAGAACCTCTTATGTGTATTACAGTAGACATCGTGTGAAGAGAACGCCCTCTCGGACAGCCATTTTATTCGTATGAAACAGACATTCTGTTCACACTGTTAAAATATATAAAGGAATCCGCTTTTTGCCAAACAAGAACATTTTTATGAGGCAATATTTCTATTCGTGATGTCTGCTGTGTCCATACATGGGTAAAAAAAAGATTAACCGAATGTTTCGTTTTTATTTTTCAGCTGGTCCTTTAGCACTGGCACGTGACATACTGATGGAAGACAGCGATCCCTTCTTCGTGCTAAACAGCGACATTATCTGTGATTTCCCCTTCCAGAAGATGGTCGAGTTCCACAAACATCACGGCAAGGAGGGAACTATTGTGGTACGTTCAATTGGGCACGACCCGCACTCACTTGTGATGGCGTTTCTATGTTCTGTTGCACACGGTCTATACTTACATGTGATAATGTTTCACATGTGATTGTGTTTCTCCTGGCTCATCAGGATGTACTCTACTAATTCACTTCGCGATCAATTTCCTTTGTTCGTAACTGATGTTGCGATGTGAATTAAGACCTTGAATGTCACTCGGGCATGTAATTCTTGAAAACAATTTCAGACCCTTAGACAAATTGACTATGAAATTTAGGGCTCTAAATTCGGCATTAGCATGCTGTGAAACATCCAGGGTTTTACAGTGAAATGTACTAGCCTTAACGTGGTGATGCCCAAAACAAACTTGGACAATGCTATTTGTAAAAGATTTATTATTTTCAATGCAATGCGGTGTTACACTGTATAAATTTAAAGATTCGTTGTGCATTGCCCTTCTGTCCCATGTTATTGTTTGTTACGATGAATGTTAAGAAATTGTAAACGCACTTATTGTAGGTTACACGAGTTGAGGAACCCTCAAAGTATGGTGTGGTCGTATATAAACCAGAAAACGGTCAAATCGAAAGTTTTGTCGAAAAACCACAGGAATATGTGTCTAACAAAATCAATGCAGGTACATGTAATTCTGACTTGTATTTTTAAGAATCTTCACAAGGTTGAGAGTCTTCGTAACATGCTTATCATAAAAATTATATATGTCATTTATTTATGCACATGTTTGTATGTAGTGTAATTCCCAGGAGACATTGGGTACTTGTACATGTATGAGTTTTTCTGACAACCCATAAAATTACCATTGCAGGAATGTACATTTTCTCAACGAAAATATTAGATAGAATACATTTACGACCAACTTCGATAGAAAAAGAAATATTTCCAAAGATGGCAACCGATGGAGAGCTTTATACCATGGAACTTGAAGGTAGATTAAACACACAAGTAGCAATCAGATAATCATGCCAAATATATTTTTGTGATTGCGTCATTCTTCAGTAAACGTAGATTTTTTTACAAATGTATTTACTTGTATGTATTGAGTGCATAAATTTGTTATACGGTTGTAAAAAAATTACACATACATTTCATGCATAAATATAATACAATAGAAACTGTCTTGGGCTGCTACTTTGTGACAACTAGGATGAGGGAACACTACTATAATAAGTGAAATGCCGTCTAAGACAGATTCTACTGGATATTGTAGACTATATAATAGATTCTATTGTAGATTATATTATTGGTTCTTGTTACACAGGATTTTGGATGGATGTAGGGCAGCCCAAAGACTTTCTGACAGGGATGTGCCTGTATCTCAATTCACTCAAACACAAATGTCCCGAGCAGCTCTACCAGGGTCCGGGTGTCGTAGGAAACGTACTAGTAGTGAGTAAATTCATACTGATTTCGTATTAATAATATTGTAAGAGGTAAGTGTAACTAAACGACAGGTACAGTAGAATTTGTCTTGAGCAACACTGAACTTTTCCCTTCAAAGTGTTGAAAAAGGTAGGGTGTCGCCCAAGACAGGGTCATTCAAACTTGTTTTACAACGTTGTATGCAGTGAAAAGTGTCGTAAAAAGGCATGATGTCGTTCAAGACAGGTGTCGCTCAAGACAAGTTGCACTGTATCTGAAAACTCAAATTTATGGGAACTGTGTCAAATGTGAGACATTTAATTGCAACGTCAATTTGGTTAACAATTTTCATGATTCGTCTGAATAATATTAATCGGAAAATTTTCTTCATATAGCATACTAATAATATTTAATGTTCATCCCAGGATCCAAGTGCCAAAATAGGAAACAACTGTCGTATTGGACCAAACGTTACGATAGGACCTGATGTTGTTCTAGAAGACGGTGTTTGTATAAAACGCTGCACAGGTAAGGTGGCATTGTTTTTCCATTTAAGCATATACTTTAAAAGGAATTTTTTCTCGAAATGGTTTGACCTAAAAGAAAGTAGGATTTCTTAAGCTCTTTGAAAAGTAAAGTGAAGAAACTGAAAGAATGGCGACGTTTGTTTCTAAGCCGCGAGAAATTATTTTATTTCCCGAGCACCTCGTATTTGTTCGATTGTAATGTAACACCTCTTCAGAGAAGCACTTTTTAGCTCGTTTAAAAACCCTGTAACTTTATCGCACTTTGCCAAATTGGACTTCTGGTATACATATACATGAAGTATGAAGTGTAAAGGTATGTTCAGAATCTGAAAATTTTGATTTCTTTAAAACTTGTTTTTCTTTTTTTTTCAGTTTTACGAGGAGCTGTGATAAAGTCGCACGCCTGGCTTAGTTCATGCATCATTGGTTGGAGTTCTGCAGTAGGTCAATGGGTAAGTAATAGAGTGAAATGATACAGGCCTCGATCTTAACGTCCGTCTTTCCTTCAAAACGGATAAAATTTCACCATGACGGACGTTTTACGAAAAGTCTCCGTCAAAAAGACAGACAAAAGCTACAAATTTTCTAGTCAAACCTACACAGTGCAACTGATGTAAATAAGTATTTGACAGAAGACATGGAAACTTTGTCCGTCATTTTGGTGGACAGAAAATTTCGTTATGGTTGAGGCATTTGATATTTAAACAGTAATAAAATTTCATCCAGAAAATAAGCGTACAAGATTTCAACATCTTTGAGAATAAGAACAAACATGCGGATCACCCCTTGGAAGAATTTTGTTACAGACGTAAATAACAGATGGTCTTAAAGGCTTATTTCATGGTAATGACGTATGGTCTCTGATCTCGGTGGTCGTAAATGACAGGTCTCACTTTAGAGCAAATGCGCAAACACCTTCAGGAAGATGTAATTTTTGCCGTTTTTATTGCAGGTGCGAATGGAGAACGTCACAGTTTTAGGTGAAGACGTCACTGTGAAAGACGAACTCTATATAAACGGAGGCAGAATATTGCCACATAAATCCATAGGAGAATCCGTACCGGACCCGCAAATCATAATGTGATCATCTTTGTTGTCATGGATACTCGTTTATTACCATAACAACGTATATGCATCTCAGTGATACGACATCAAAACAGTTGTCACAAAAAGTACAACATTCAATCTCATGAATTTATATTCTTTGTTGCCATAGCAGATGGTTGAACACGGTGACATAGGAAATGTTGCTATGGTTGCAATGTAAATTGTAATCAGGAATTTTAACTTTATAAACAAGTCACTTTGGAATGATCAGTTCTTTTGTACTTTTGTTTGGGGAACACGTGGGTAAATTAGATTGTTTTGAAGAGTCATTGTTTAAGGTTTCTGTAGCTTAAAAACAAATTGAACGAGAGCTTTACCTTTGAGTTTTCGTATACAGTAAAACCTGCATTGGGCGTACTAGCCATTAGGAGAACTACTGTCATCTACGTACCAATTTTCATTCGCCAAAGTGATTTTACTTAGTATTTTCTGTTCCAATAGTGAACCTACTGTCATCTGCATACTTTTTTCCACGAATGATAGGTAGTTTGCTCAACGCAGATTCTACCGTATTGCTAAATTATTTTTTAGTTACATGTATTTTAATGAAATTCTATGTTTACGCAAATCATACCCATTCAGTCCCATTCCTCGTTCAATTGTTATGTGTATCCATTTGTTTATGTGCAATAACTGCTGAGACCATAGCTTTTTTCAAGGCAGCTCTCCGTAGTTTTTTAGTCTTACTCTCTTGTACATGACAAGTGTAAAACAGGTTCCGAAATACATGTACGTTCATGTATCAATCATAAGTAAACTTTTCACGATTCTAATGATGACGATCGCTACTGTAATTTTTCAAGTGAAATGTCAGGAAATAGGGATAATAAGCAGAAATATTTGAGAAGATCAAAGAATCTTGTGGTTCAACTGATTTCAATTCTTAGTAGAATTTACAAATTTTTGGGCTTCCCCCCCCCAAATTTATCATGTGAGAAAAACTGAAAATGATCATCGTGTTTGTTGGATATTATCTTCATGTTGAGAAAGTCCCAACATAAAGAACTTTCGCATGTTAACATTTGACAAATTTGACTAAAATTACAGTCACATGCCTTCAAATTTTGCAACGTCTTGCATAATTCCATACATATGGCAACTAAAATCAAGCCTTATCGCGTCACAATATAACTACCACCGTAAAAAATGAATTATGAAATTCATTTTAACTGTATGTATTTGCACTTTTTAGTTTTAAATTGACTTGATAATTACGTAACAACTCATGATTCCACTGTACATTCTTGCCTCACTTGAAAGGTATTGTTCAAGTATAAATGTATGAAAGCTACTGCTGTTACAACTAGTTTTAAATTGCCTCAAATAATCACACGTTTTCACAACCTCGAACGTTTGTGCAGGTTGGCGTTGGCATTAATATGCTAGACTTACAGCGCATATTCATAATTCTTAACGCGTGTACAGTTACCTTCTAATGCCACTTCTTAACATTACACCGTTAACATTGGTGCGTTAAGGATGGCGCATTCAGGTATATGAAAATGCGCTATTAGTCATAAAGGTAAACGCTAACAATTATGTTTTACTGCACAAGCATTGAGGGTTATGAAATGCAATTAAATTATCCATTTCATGGAAACATGTCAGGGAGGGGAATTGTCAAATACGAGTTCATAATTAATGTAATTTGATTTAAGTGATATGCTTGTGTTCAGGTGCATTGAAATAATGGTTAAAATTTGAGTCAGTCGTATTTTCACTTTCCTATCGCAATTGGTGCGTCAAATATTTTCTGTTTAATTAGCGGTTATTTATTTTTAATTCAGTTTGTTTATGTTATATGATTTGTTATGTTTTATTTCTTTATGGGGGAATTATCAGTGCACAAAGGATAAAGTAAGAGGACATTTTATTCAGTACCAGTCGGTGCTCTCTGGGTTCGCATTCAATGGGGGTATTTGTAAATAACGAGGGCTTATCATTTTGTACAAAACTTTGAAATACATAATAAAGATATCATGAAATGATCTTAAACACTTAAATTGAAATTCATAGTGATCTGGTGGGCTGGCGAGTGTTCGAGAAAAAAACGTCGAAAGCTTTAGGTCAGACGTAGATAAGTTGAGATGCTGTATTGTTCCTAAATAAGACACCGGGCACGAAGACCAAATATAGGATGACAGCTTTACTAAAGGCTTGGGTTAACTTAGAAAGTTGATAAATGCAAGACCAAAGCTAATGCATAAATGGCTGATGATAGCTATAAAAACTTGGTAATTATTTGCTTTTTATCAATTTTTAGTATTTTTCTTGTGAAAACAGGGGACGCTTTAATTAGAGACGGCACTCAATCTAGGAACAGTACGGTATGTTGTTGGGGTTTTTTCGGGGGGGGGGGGGGTCGTGTAGAAACCAAACTCAAGTGCAGAAATAATTTTAACAAACAAAGTTTTTAAACACCTTTAAGTTATTTATTAGTCACTGCGCGTAAAACCAATGCACTGATACGTCTTTAACAAAACTTGGGAACACTTCGTTTAAAAACTTGTAATTTTAGCACCGTAATTACATTTACGTATAAGTACACTATTATTAAAATACGAATTTTACGCAACAACTTTCCTAGGATAGCATGTAATACAGAATATATCAAATTATGAAAAAGGAAGCAATTCACTTTTCAAACATAACCAGCAGACCTAAATAAACATATATGGGTCATTAAAAATTTTTCTTGAATAATATTCAACTAAAATTGGAAATCTAGTTTCAAAAGAGAAGCTTGATTTAATGAAATACCTTTTCATAACTCTGGTTAACTACATATCGATAACAACATTACAGATAATAATTGGCACTGCCAGTTCCAAATTTACATTGCGGTTATGTACACAGCATTTGATTATCATAGGGCGACTGATCTTGTCTATTGTTTGGCATCCTATACAAGATTGCACAAGATTTGGCAAATTCGACAGCACAATAAACGGATTTGATTCAAATGGATTTTTTTTTATCAGAATTTAACTGATCACCACAGTAACAGATTCAGAGTCCGTATGTTATACTTGTGTATGTTACAGCTTTTTGCTACATGCGATAAACCACTTGGTTCCATATAGATTTTTCATTTAATCGCATTAATAACATTCGACAATAGAGGTTTTTCCTAATTCAAATTCGAATTTGTCTAATTCATCAAATTTGTCTAATTTGTCTAATTCATCTAAATTGGAAAGTGGAAAGGTACCAAAATAAGTAGGATTACTATTATTAGGACATCAGTATTAGTAAAATGACTGAAAATGGTTTAATTTTTGATGAAATTTACTACAAATGGTATGACAACCCTCAAGTTTACTAAAAATGGTATGACCAATCCTATCCAATTAGATGAATTAGATAGAGTTCGAATTAAGAAAAACCTCTAATGTATACGTTATTTAATTAAATTTCAAACCACTTATTTCATAGATTTTCTATTTTCTCGTATTCAGTGAAACAAATCATTTTCGGACAGCTGTGCATATGAAGAGGACTTCATTTTAATCAATTTTAAGCAAGAATTTCGCTTTGTTTCTCATGTTTTCTAGGCGTCCCAAATATCCCACAAGAGGATCATAATTTACTAGTTGACTGTCTTTGATGACATATGTTCTACAACTCGGAATCTGCCAATTCCTATCCTCGTTGAGTGTCATTATTTACTGTGCTTAGATGGTGATTCCTGCAGTTCCATGAGCAAGCGGCCTGACTGGTCGGTCACTGACTGAACTTTCGTCTTGCAGAAGAAGCATTCCTTCTGGCTCATCAAGTGGTGAGATATACACGATCTGAAATAAGCACAGAACATGAAATTACTATCAAAAGTTTAAGGCCCCACAACAGTTAAATTTCATGCTGAGCCAATGCTAAGCTTATGGACACTGGGCCATAAACTTGTAACAGTAATTCCATCATCTGTAGCTCCCAGATGTGTGCAGCACATAAGGTGTGCACAAAAACAGTGTTACATAACTGACTTACAGTCAGCAATAAGATTTTTGACGATGAGTGTGTATAGGAGAACCATTGTATGTGGTTTTCTCGTCATCACAGTTGATTAGACTGCCGGTAAGGGTGACAATGACGGTAGTATATCAGGGAAATTTGTATCTATTTTCGGTGTCAGGAATTCAATATATTATCAAAATATTTCGACAAAACGTGCTTTATTGATACATGTAGATCCATCATCTGAATGAGTTTTGTGTGAGTCTACTTACTTGCATGACATGTGTCCACATGGATGAAATATTGTGGATTTAGGACGAGCGTAGCAAATGTTGCACAGTGACTCCTCTTCAATTTCCTACAATATAATCAAAGTAGGAAGTTAATACTGCGATTACTTGGACTGAAACTAAGGTACGCAGCCCTGTATTTAAAACTCATGAGGACGCTCACACCCAAGTCCAAAACGGGTAATTTGTGGCCCCACAAATGGACCCTAGTCCACCAACCAAAAAGTAAACCAGCCCTGTAGACTATTGGCAAGCGAACCATCAATGGTTGGTTCGTCTCCTAACAGGGGGCGAAGTACTGATTTTCTCTTAAAGACGACACCAGAAATCTAATGTCATAATGTCACACTAATGACACAATTTACCTCGCACATTTTGTAGTTGACCGGGAACTAATGTGTGAAATGAATACTCACAGGACTGGTAGATTTCTCCATGGTTTGCAGCCTATTGATGTGAGTGATGATATCCTCTATTTGCTCAACTTCTTCTTTACTGATCTCCGCATCTGGAATTCAATGACAAAATTGTCTTACAAAAAGTGTCAAAATTCATCACACTAACTCCCAAACACATGCCAAAAAAAAAAGAAGAAAAGAAAGAAAAAACGCCAAAAACAACAAGTAAACTGAAGTGAGCTATTTAACGTGATAATATTCTCATAGCGTCTATAAAGTGTTATTGTTGTGGTTAATTTGTAAGGAAACTTACAATTTCTGAATGAGAATGGTTTCTGATCACCACTAGAGGGCGGTGGTGCTGCTGCTTCACTCGTGACGTCACCTCCCAAGAGGTACTCTAGTGTGGATACTTGGAAGCCTGGCTCTGCCAGGAGTGTGGCGTATGAACACTTTTTGCTGGAATAGACAAAAGATTCACTGAACCTTGTGGTATCAAATTAGTGACCCTGGAGGAAACAGTGTCCAATCTCTGTAGTGGACAAAAAACCTTGTTCACAGTCACTGGCGGATCCAGGATTACCCTACTTGGGGGAAGCATCGGTTCAACAGGGGGGCACCACCCCCTACTTCAGCTCAAAATTCAGCAAAACCTGCATGAAAATGAAAAAAAAATCTGGCAACAGCAGGGGCACCCCCTAGATCCGCCAATGCCATTATATGATAGAAATTGTAGTACATGTAGCGCATTCAGTGTTACAGATCTGAGTTCATGGCCAGTCTGAAAGTAAGATCCTGGCAAGTCTACAGAAAGATGTTCTTACCTTGATTCAGATGATTTGCACAGTAGCGCGGACAGGATTCCGCTGACTGCCGCCAGTACCGGGTAGTGATCCACGGTCTCCAGCCCCGTCATACGACTAGATACAACTATATCAAACATGTTAGAGTGACTCGTCACACGGTTCAACACTTGCGTCACCAGCTGAAATGTTAAAGAAGTCACACTGAAGGCTAATGTCCTTGAATTTAATACAGCACTCTTTCCCAGCCATACTCCTCATTAAAGGTGGGTTACAAGCTTCAACACCAGCTGAGAACTCACCCAACCTGAGTGTGAGCCATCACCTTGAAGTGATCAGAGCCGAGGCAGTGTACATCCCACTCAGGATTGATGCACCTGTCCTTTCAGCATTTGCTGATACCAATTTTACACCTTGATGTGATGAGGTTAATATATTTCAAAGCTAAATTTTAAGTTGACTTGACGTTGTGGGATGATGTGATGTTTATTAATACAATTGTATTAAATTCTGAATTTAAAACGCTTCTAAATTATCATTCTCAAACCTGGAATAATCTGCAGAGCAACAATTCAGCATTCGGTTTGGACCAGTCGGTGAGAAGGTCGGGGGCAAGACGTGTGATCATCTCCAGAACACGTAACAACCCGACGGAGATGTCGAAGCACATCGCACAGTTCTTCAGCTGACGCGTGTCCACCAGGCTCGCTGTGGGGCGCATACTGATCTGCTGCAGCTGGGAATACACGAGATATAATAGTCAAAATTTTTGGAGAGAAAATTACCGGGAAAAATATAGCGCAAAGTAAGTCAGTAGAGCATAAGTCAATTTTGTTCGGTTGTTGAGACTACTTGCAGATGGCTGCACAACTGGTTGCCCAAGACAATGAATAAGTATTTTCACATGTTGGTGCATGTGTGCAGTAGTCAAATACTAACAATACAAATTCATTGTCGTATGTTAGGCAAATTAATCTTGAAAATCTGGATTGACTAAAAAAGTTTTTTCTTCTGAAATTCTTTTCAGGAAAAGCCTTGCAATGAAATACCTCCTGAAGCATGCCGACGAACTCTGAGAAGGCCCAGTTGAGCTGGATGAGGATGGTGTCAATGAGTTTGGTCGCGACGTCCTGGTTCTGCGTGAGGAACTCTCCGATCTGCTGCTGGAACACGAGCGATGGGCACGGATCTACGGACAAAGTGGATAATATACTGTCTGTCGAATGAGACTCAAAACCGCAATGTGATCTTCAGCTTAAGATTGTGGATACTGGGTGCTTCTCTTATTTAATTTTAGTCATGGGTCGTGTGACCTTCCTCATGGGTTTTAAAGCCAGAGTGGTTCTCTCACCTGCACTCTTGCTTGTTTGCTTGCATGCAGTGATCCTAATGGTCACATCTGGTGCTACACCCACGTATCAGCAGGGGTGTACTCTGTGTGTACTGCAAGTCTCACTTATCACATACTTCTTCAAGCAATAGTGTTACCGGGTGAAGTTGTGACCCTTCACTGGTAATGTTTCTGCACACCAGATATTGGTCTAAATTGGCCAATATA
>JBCAUI010504762.1:0-13040 GCA_038406195.1 Haplosyllis anthogorgicola | reverse complement strand
TTGGGGATGAGGTATGGGGATGGACCCCCCCAGGTGAGGACGAGGTGTTGGGGATGAGGTATGGGGATGGACCCCCCAAGGTGAGGATGAGGTGTTGGGGATGAGGTATTGGGGATGCCCCCCCCCACCCAAGGGAGGTGAGGTGCCACATGACAGGCCAAGTGATAGGCCACGTGATAGACTATTTACCCGGCTTTCCCGGGTAATTCCTTTCGTTTTTTTCTTTAAACAGATACAATGAGTGCAGAATTCGGTTTGTGTACTTGTTGGGTCGGTGTTTTTTTTACATATCGGCCCTAATTTAATCTCACGTTCTCCAAAATTAAATAATTCAGGTACAGAAACATACACAAGTTACACAAGAACCTAATTACTGTACGAAATTTACTCCACGGCACATGTGTGCTATCACGCCCCTCCCAGGAACCCAGAATCACCACCAGGATCCGCCACTAGTCCCTTCTGTGACGTCCGCCCCCTATTTCCGTCATCAGTTCACAGGTGTCACTCGGATCCAGAAAGTAATGAATCGACGAGTAGAAAATCTTTATCAAATTTAGGCCCCTTCGCTTCTTCAATGGAAGTTTACAGGCAAAACTCGGCACGCAATGGGGGTGTAGTGTCGCCGCTATCAAAGCCACCTTCGGGTGATAAATACAGCGGAAACTTGATGGGGTTCCCGGCTCGAGTGTTTGCCCAGCAACCCGATGCGCTTTCAATCAGCTTCGTAATTCGTTTAGTCCCCATTTCTGTCCCTGTCATCTCGGCCTACGTATCCAAAGACGGGGCACAGAGAAAAGAAAGAGAGAGGGAAGGGGGAGAGACAAGCTTTTACTCGAATTAGACTCTCCTTTTTATTTTATTTTTGCACTTTTCTGAAAATATTGTCTTGGTAGACAAAGTTCGCCATTTTGTGCGGGCTAGTATCATTTGTTTTCATGTTGATGTAAACCGTGCCTCCATGTATTTTTGGATTTTACCACTTGACCAAAAAAAGAATTGAAGTTTTCTTGTTTCCGATTTTACGTTGAGAGTGTTTCTGCCACGAGATCCAAGTACAAGAGTAGTTAGTGCTTCTATAGTTCAAAAATGTTGCGATTTCATCACTTTCTATGAACCACTACTTTTTCAACAATTCACATTTAAGTGTATGCCCCTGATTTCTTGGAGTCACTTGATCAATTTGACGCACTTCTTAGCGCAAATATGCGTGGCTGTACAAACAATACTTCGAATAATTTAACTATCATTACCGTGTTCTTCCAACACACGTTGAACCAACGACTTTCTACAATATTTCTATGAAAGAAAGTCGCGAAACCAAGGAGCAATGAGATCAATGGCGTATCAGACAATATGTGGTGCCGAGAATAGACGATACACGTCCACAAAAATGTCCAAAATGTGCGATTCGCGCACCACATTGGCCACAAAGGGTCTATTTCGAGTACTTTTATCCTATATTCTTAGAAATCTATGTTTTCATGCTCATACGCACATTGTGTAGATCCACATTTTTATTTATACACTGCTGTGATGGTCCTTTCACATACAGTGTGATGAGGTGAGTTCGGTGCAAATATGACTGAGAAAAAAACAAAACAAGGTGACCTTTAAGAAAAAAATCCACATAGGAACCTCAACAAACTTCAACACTTCATCGTAATTTTGACCACAACTATAATACCCCACAAAAAGCAGGCCACCCAGGTGTGCCAACCGACAATGATGAACGTTTGATTCTGAACAATGATGGCAGTGTATATTATTTCCTTCCAAAACCAGAATGTCATGTAGTTGATCAAAATCATCCTTTAAAGTTCTGGTGTTAAAATTTTCACACAGAAAGATTTTTGGTTCCTAAATTATGCCACACAAT
The DNA here is from genome assembly GCA_038406195.1 of Haplosyllis anthogorgicola. Classification (NCBI taxonomy): domain Eukaryota; kingdom Metazoa; phylum Annelida; class Polychaeta; order Phyllodocida; family Syllidae; genus Haplosyllis; species Haplosyllis anthogorgicola. The sequence goes on along the minus strand of JBCAUI010504762.1, from coordinate 11,161 downwards.
CAAAAATGCACTATGCGGTTGGTATGGATTGATACTTTGAAATTAACTAGCATACGTTTAATGGAGTTTACTTGAAAAAGACACTCCATTCAGAAACTCGGGTTAGTTTGCAACTATATTCTTTTTACATTTCAAATTAATACTTCTAAAATTGTAGCCTTTCTCTTTTTTCAATTAATTTAAACGAAGAATAAAATCGCTTGTATCTTTTTCTACTGTCAGACTCGTTGGTGAAAGGGCATAACTCGGAAAATGACATATCAATGCGTGTTGGAGGTGAAACAAAAGTACATTCTCACATTTCAGTCCAGACAAAATCCTAATATTCGTACGTTTTAACAAACCCACCATTTATGTAAAGTTTACTAATAAGAAAGAATTGAACAATTGTCACCCTTGTGGTCATATTTCGGGCGACATATTATTCTGTGCACATAGCTCAGACACTGACCAAAGTAAATATCGATGAGAACATTTGCTTTGCACACCACTCTGTCAAAGTTTGAAATTTCTATTCCAAATGAAAAGGACCGTTGTCCATCAAGTTTGAGTAAACTTTAAGCACCCCTACATAACTAGCTATGTCCACCATAATTAAACTCTTCAAAATGTCTAAATGATGTTTGAACAAAACTGGGGTTATTTTTGAAAATAAATAGAACGTCCACTCAAGCATTAAAGTGGGAATTTTTTTTTTTAAGTTTGAACTCACGAGACAGGAAAAATGACTGATGAGCACCTTGGCTACTCGATGACCAGTTCATTTACGTGTCCAATTCTAATGGCCACTCTTCGAGATGGGGGGGGGGGGGGGGGGGAAAGTGGGGAATGCATACTACACAACCTGGCTGAAGTACATATTTACCTAACAAAGTTTACCGCACAAACATTTTCCCAATCCATAGCGGGACCCCATTTATTTTAATTGACTGGCAAATGGGCTTGGCTAGGTATTGCTGTATACATAAGCTGGGTAAAGTTTTCCTTGCATTGCCAATGACGGACAATTTACAATGTATGCCATTAGAAAGCAATTATATTGTTATTAACACAGCCATGCAGGAAAGGCCCCACCACTGCGGATCTAGTCTAGTGCAGTTAATTTTCGACCGTCACCGCGACTTGTTTTTTAATTTCCAGTCAAATTTGGTTTCCTTAATTGGCAAATACGACTTCTATTTGCTCGTATTAATTGCCTTTTCAATTTTTGCCGTAATATTTAGCTCATAACGTGCTAGTTTAGCCTGACACCTCGTGAACTTTTAATTGGTAATGTGAACACATTCCATTTTGTCCAGAACAAAGTCAATAAAAACAATTTGTTCCTTGTTTTAATTACCTCCAACTGTAAGCGAAGTTTGGATTCCGAGACAACTCCTATGTTGTAGCTGTCCTGGTTCTGAGTTAATGATAGGCAAGAAAGTTTCAATTTTTACGTGGGATAACGATTTGCGGTATTAGGAATGACTAGTTGCTGAAAACATTTTCTTACTAGCGCAAGTTTGACTTATCCTGTTTTGCACATCAGCATTCTTTATTGCATCTTTTTCTTCCTTCTTTTCAGAGGCAATGGATAAGTCTTGGGGTGAATAAGTTGTTTCAGAAATAATTTTATCATAGCATAGTGTACACTGGGCAAAGCAGAAGGTCGATGATGAGTTACAGAGTAATGACCTAAAGTGCTGATCTGAGTAAATGGAATGGGGATCATAGACGTCTGCAATTTGGTAACAGTGACGTTCCAAAAACCTCACTGTTTTTGTCTCAAAACGAATTTCATGGCATAGGAGAGCTCATTTCAAGTCCTACAAAACGCTAGTTATTCCCGTAATATGGATTTCAAAACTTTTAAATTTTCAATATATCATTAAAACCGAGGCGACTCCTAATGGCCACTTTAAGAACTCGTATATAAACATGCAGAGATACCAATTTAATCTACTGCATGAGAGAACGCATTACTTTAGTGGTTCGCAATAAGATGATATAAAATCAATATTTGTCGGGACTTGTATTTCAAAGTAAATTATGATTGGCAAATTTTATACCTTCAAAGATAGGCCTGTGTGTTTGATGCGGCGCTAAAATGATTAACAAATAATCCGGCACGGAGACCACTGGTTACAATTCCAACTGAAACTCAATATCTTCGCATATTTTTTTTTACAATTTAAACATTCTGAGTTTATATGTAACTATGTAACTCTAACGTTTGTTTTCTTTTTTTTACTGTGCTGTTAATTTAATGTGCAATTTGATCTGTATTTTTAATAGGTGATTATAAGTTTTGTCCATATTACGTTTCGTTTGGTGGTTTATCAAACCAGATCGAAGTACACTACTTGGGGATACAATGGAAACAGATGCAGTTAAAGGTAAACAGTTATTCTAGTTCCTCTAAAAATCCAGGTGAGGGGTGAAGTGCTCAAAGTACACGCTCAACTACATAAAAATGGACAACAGTCGGGCATCAAACTTGAAGGACATTAATTAAAGAAAACTGATTACACTTGAAATTTTCTGAAACAGTATTATGCTGCCAAATAAACCAAACAAGTCAATTCAATTATACCTAATATTAGATGTCATTAAAACAATACCTGTAGTGTTGTAATTTGTTGCTTGTCCGGCACCTTGGCTCTCAGTTGCCTCTGTAGTAGTAGCACCTCTTCTTCTAGTTTCTTCGCCTAAAAGTTAGAAAATAGTTGTTACTGTATGAAATACACTCTTCATCTTCTTACTGTATCTATCTTTCTTTGCAACATTTTATAATAGGTAAACAAAAGGCTAGAATTCTAAATTGTATTTTTCATAGTCATCTCAATTGAGTTTACTCGTTTGGGAAATGATCCCAATACATTTTCTTCTAGGGTACAGACCTTGGCCACAGACGAGTCTCTCTCCCCCAGAACGGCCTTCATCTCCTCGGTCGTGATGTCACGCCTGCGTGACTGTCGCGCCTCTATAGCGTTAACGAGTAATCCTCCCGTCTGTCGTATATCTGCCGCCGAGTCAGTTCCGACCAACTCCGCCAGTACGTTCTTTGCGTTCTGTGATAAGAAAATATTCAGTGTCATCTCAATTACATCTTTTTTGTCGCCCACATTGACTTAACTTAATTTACAGTCTATCCTGTGTCAATGTCCCATTCTAAGTTTAAGGTACTAAGCATGCTTCTCCATTTACAATTTGACGGTAGCAATCAATTGGGTCAATGTTAAAACATTTATATTGGACATTTGAGTAAAATTGTTTGTTATAACATTGGAAAACCAGTTCTAATTTATGTGGAACTTTACAAAAAATCAGGTTCAGAGACTTATGATACATTGCATATTCCAATGTAAATTTTCAGTATTTCAAAACTTTACTTCTCTGGCATTGATAGACCTTTGCATTATGATGCTTTACACTGGCAAGTACAACCGACAATTTTATTTCAAAGTTCTCTTGATCTTTGGAAACGTTGTTCGAAATTATCTGACCAGGTGTCCTTCTCTAAAGAGGCAACACAGAATTGGAACGGAAAAATCTGGTGCGCAATCCTCCTAAAAGAAGACTGGAAAAAAACCGCCGAGACAAAGTTTTGTGAAAAGCTTTGTTCATGGATGCTGGTGTTTTGTGGAGAGCATGGACAATTGACTGAGCAGTGAGGGGGAATTAAGATGAAAACGTGCCCGAAGCAAGTTGTGCTTTTAATAAAGACATCTAATTGTCATGGTGCACAGATTGCTCTTTTTGTGTCATTTATGCCAAGTTCCTTTCAAGTGTATTCTCCTTGTTTTAGCAAAACCATGAGGAATCATGGACTATTTAAGTAGGTGCAATGATTTTTCGTTGCCTTATTTTAAATTTATAATAAGAATGCCTCTTCGTAATGACTATGATTAATACAGTGATTTGTTGTGGTCTGAAATTCAAATTCATTTTAAATAAAAAATCTGTAACACAGGTGTATCAACGTTTGCACCATTGTTTCAACTTCAATGTAACTGACCTAAGGGGCGGACATCAGCGCCAGACAGAAATTCAAGCAGTACTTTTTCCTGTTTCAATATTATTCATTGGTAAATGCCTTCTGCCCAAGACACATCAATACTTAATTAAAATACTGCGTATGTTCAGATACATGTACATTCCCTTCTAAGTTTTGATATTTGCAACACTCAGGTTCTGTTGCACTAATAAAGACATCCGCCACCACAACAACTCAACGACGAGTACATTGGGTTGGACAGATGTGTTGTTAAAATCCCATCCCATTCAGCCAGCGCACGCCTCCCCCGAACCACGAGGCATGTAATTCCGCGGGATATTTACACAAGACTACATGCGTCAAATCTGTTTTTATTTTGCCTGACAAGCCCCACTGGAGGATAAATGCATGTAACAGACTTGAAATGCTATTCAGCAGTTGAGGACTTCATTAAGTGGGGTTTTCATCGGGGCTTATGATCAGTATTTTGTATTTAGTGAGTGGGATTTGTCCTTGAGTGGAAGCAATGAAAATATTCATTAATTGCTTTGGATAATTAGTGAATCACTCAAAGAGGTCGTTTATAATAGTTGAACTGGACACCTTTGTCAATTTTATGTAGCAATGATATTCAATTTATTATTGGGCTTGATTTGTCGGTGAACTGACCAAAATGTACCTAATGTACAGATAATATAAATATCCAATACATGATTTTGTACTAAGTGCATTGCACACATGAACGTTCCCGCACTACCATCTACAATATAACATCATGCGTACCATAATACAATGCACTTGTCTTAATTATTGTCTTTCACCTGCTGTAACGATTTTCAACACAAAAAAGACATAGTACACTCACCCCTCCTGAAACTGCAGCACTGTTTTCAATTCTGAAAATGGAAACACACGCAATTTAGTATAGACTATCTATGACGTTTCAATATGTCCTTTTATTCAGATTGTAGGGCAGCTAAAATATCACGGTGTCACTTTGGGTCAAAGGAAAAGTTTCCAACGGTGTATGTATCAAACCACAACAGTCCGTGTTCTAAGGGGCCAGCAAACAACCATTTTATGTCACTAGCATCTGCTGTTTCGGACTCAGAGCTTTTAATGGAAAGGACTTATTGCGTTACCTCTGTCTTACTAAGAGAACAATCACCACTAAGCCGTAGCACTCCATATATAATACATGTACCTAATTTTGTGCGATCAACGTCGTAAAGTCAGAACTAACGACTGTAAAATCTCTAGTTAGTCATAACTTGATACATGTCTGACTGCAACATTAAATTACAACAATTACGCTGTACTTACTCGTCCTGTCCTCTTTCCTTCTGTCTCAGTTTGATAAGTGCCTCGTCTCTTTCTTGGTTCGCCACCCTCAATCTGCCCATCATCGCGTCATCTCGCTCTTTCTGAGCCTTGTAGATTTTGTCCACCAATTCTGCAAGAAAATAACAGACGATCAAACAAGCACGACCAAGATATTACCACTGCAATCAAATACAAAGCGATGAGTGATGCATGCTCGGAGAAATGTCCAGGCAATATAAACGATGAATAATATTTCACATTTGCTCAACAAGTATTACAATTACAATGCCTCTTGCGACCTTAATTTGGGCGACTGCATGTATTTTGCCTGTGCGAAATCATCTGAATTCTTTCAAACACTGAGGACGGACGAAGTAAATGTTAGATTTTTGTGTGACTTACCGGCAATTTTCTGAGAGTGTTCTGTTCGTACCGTTGCTTCTGATGTTTGTGCTGTTAACTTCACGGTTTCTAATTCCTTCTTTGTTGCGTCTAATTTTTCCTGGAGCTGCAATATAAATTTTCAGATGTATCACCGAATTCCACAAACGATCTACAGTGATAAGTTGCTGTAGTGCCTCTCCAACACTTTTGCATTTCTGGCAAGGAGCTTACCCAGCCATGTTGTAAGTCGTCAAATTATATTTATGAGTGGGAAGCTAACTCAAGATTTCCAGATCAGAAGTCCGATAGTCTATCGACTGCGTATTCACAAGTTATTCTAAACTACGTCAACTTAAAGATCGATGCGGTGACATTCTGCGATTACCAAAGAGTTATAATACCTTTCCGTTAAGAGCTCTGGCCGCGTCTAATTCTTTGACCAACATTGCAATCTGCCTGTTTTGTTCCCTGGTTACAGTTGAATCATCACTGGAACCTGCCAGTTGTGTTGCTGTGTGCACCATCTGAGATTTGGTGTCTGGTATTGTGCTACCGGATGCGCCGGCTGCATTTGATGTAGCACCATTACCGGTTGTATTGGTGGCACCACTGGGATGACTGCTTAGATTCGAAGAAGCCTTACTCGATGTATTTGGAACCTGAGATGAGGAAGGCACTGGGGAAGCTGGAGTGAGAACCAGCTGTGGAACCATCTGGATTCCAGCTGCTCCTTGAGGGACAGGTTTGGACTGACCAACTGGATTCCCTCCTGAAGCCAAGATGGGGCTGTACATAAGTGGTGCGGGCATACCGTACGGGTAAACTGTGGGTGGATGATAGTACCCTTGGTAGTGTGGATTGGAATCTAATGGTGGATATGATCCTGCACGGCTGGATCTGTCCCATCCGTACCCACTGTCAGCGTCTGGACTGTAGCTGCGTCCACGATGACGTCTTCTGTTGAATACGTCTCCATCCATGACGTCATAATCATCACGACGCGAGATAGATCGGTCTTCCGGCTCTGAAATGCATAATAAACCATTAATTACCCTGCAATTATTTGTATGCAAGAAAATTATACGACGAAATTATCATTTGTAGCATTAGTAGGACCATAGTCAAATGTAAAGTATACTGAAGAAGTGTAAGCTGGTATTAGCAATACAATGTTGCCATTGAATGTAAGCTATGTACATGTTTCCTTTTTGCAACTCCTACCACTTTATTTTCTTTGTAACTACTTTATTAAACTTTGTACTGTTTTTAAACAATGCTATTCTGGGCAGTGAATTTAAATTCAGAAACAAGGTAAATTAAAGACTACTTAATTCACCATTACACACTGAAAATTCGGACAGTTATTTTTCAGTATACAGAGAATATAATTTTTTTCATTTCTGGAAAAGTCAATCACATCATTGCATCACATACAGTCGATTGGGACTCGGAAGGTAAATTTTCTATCATCAAGTGAATTTGCGAAGTAAATGCATTTTGCTTGTCTCAGCTTACAGTACACCTAACCCCCATCATGAGAAAACCCGTCTCTCCTACCATCAATCTAAAGTAATTACACCGACTTCCATATTTCATTATCTACATATTTGTGCCCAAGCAAGGCGGAAAAACATTGGCTATTGAATCTGTGTGGTTCGGATTACCCCAATCACCATTTATATGTTTGGCGATCGGAACCTAAGTGCGATCATTAATTTTTGGCGGTAAACACCCGTTGTCGTCGCAGTAAACAAGCGATACTTTGCTCAAGGTACATAGATTTCCTCTTCCGAGTAAATTTAACTCTCACGATGCCGATTCATTCAGCGTCAAGAAGCTGCTCGATTTTGATAGCATTGTGTGATGCATTCTTGGTCTTTACTCTGAGTAAATTTAAGTGACCAAGCGGTCTTAAAGGGATGTGCAAAAACATAAAGATTATCTTAGGGCTGTTTTGACACTATAGCAATTCTGCCACAAAATAATGCCAGTTTTTTGACGTTTTACATGTACTTTTGATTATGGAGCTGGACTTTAGCTATGCTACCCTGATTTGCATAATTTGCGGCCCAACTTGGTCGCACATTGGTCCTAGCCCAATGGACCAGAACTATGGCGGTTTCAATACCGCCACTCTTGCTTAGTCAAAAATAGATCATTGCACTGAAGTGACAGGTAAGAAACCAAAGGCTCAAACTGAAAAGCATTCCATATTCTAACCGATAACGGCTCATTTCTCAATATCAGTTCTAAACTTAATTTCGCATCTGTAAGGTTAAAAAGTTCTTCACATTTAATGGGTTTGTCTCCCTCCAATCCACTGCGTCGTGTTGTGTCACATCCTGTCAACTTCTACCATTGATTACATTGTACAAAACCCCCGGAAAACTTTCTACCAGTACCAAGTGCGGAGTGCCTTCCAAAAACTTACAGCGCACCGCCGCATTAATTATTCAAATGCTAACAATGCAACAAATGGGGTTTTAGTTTCAATGTCGGAAAGTGATTTTTGTGAAAGGGGTAGTGTCATGCACTTAGTGGCTGTTATTATCCATAATTCATTGACGAGGTTTTTGTAAAGTTTCGTCGACGGGAGATGTGATTAAAACAAATGAAAAGTTGCACGACGAGACGAAAGGCAACAAAAGTCCCCAACCTGGCTGTAACTAGTATCCTTATTTCAAACATTATGACACAGATTATTGCGGTATTTATATTTAAACCTACACAGAGACATCTGTATATAGTTTTCTCTTTTAAAGTTTTCCTAATTTAACTTGACTAAATGTAATTTTTTCCCAATCTACAATGTATTTATCAAGGCTGTGTCCATCGTCAGAGCCAACGCGGTCAGAGCGCAAGAGATTGCACTCAAAGAGCTCACAAGATCAATGCCTAGACCTTGGTGCGTGAGGTCGTGAGTTTGAGACTGGGCAGGTTTGATTTTAATTGACCCTCATGCTTTCAGCAATGAGGGTCTATGTATCGGATGAAATCTACATTTGTGTTCTGGGCCGCCATTGCAAAAAAATTGACCAGGATCCCCCCCCCCCCTGCCCCCCACCCGGACTGGGGAAATGCATTTCTGGCCATTTCAGATAATTATAGGAAAAAGTCGGGGGAAACATGAGGGTCAGTGCTCCTTATCGGGACACCTTGTTTGGCTCTGTGGATAGATAAGCTGAGTACTATTGGTTGCTGGTAAAAATTAATATTGTATTTTAGTGGCGAAATGAAAAGTGTCTTACAAATCCATATCAGTACGTTTTGAAAAAACGGCATGAAGGCCACTTAATAACCATTCACTCAATTTAAAATTTATAAGCCTAGCCATAACTTGCCGCAGTTTCATGGAGCTGTTTAATTGCTTATTGACACTTGTTTTAATAACTTGACGGACAGTGCAATGTTATTTACTTATTATAGCGTCAGTACCTGCGCTCCTACTTCTCTTAGAACGACTAGATCCTCCCTTCTCGTCCACTTCATCACCTTCACCCCGACTATCAACGAGAAAACATAAATCTGTGGAAACTTTTGGCAATTACATGTACAAAGAACAGTAAACTTGCATCAAATAGACACCTTACGGGTGTTTTGCCTTTTTTTAAGACAATATTGTTACTGAAGTACTGGTTTTGAGTTGGAAGCAGTGTACATTAATTTATTCAATTTTAATTCTGTGCTTTAAATGTGGCGGGGCCAGAAGGGGGATGGTGTCTTAAGGGGTCTTAAGATAGAAGTTTTATTTATGTTACTACGGCTACGACATCCGAAAATGTCACACTTTTGTTCATTACTCGATGTTTGATGGAATACATATTTACATACAATATTATCAAGTAATTAAAAGAACTCGCAGCAAGTGAAATTGAAAATAAGTGCTTTGTTTGAGATTTTAACAAATGTTGTGTGAATGAGAACCATACATGTATGACATACATGTACATGTGTGTTTTCTTCTTTGTAGAAAAACATTAAAACAATAGAACAACGTACTAAAACGTTTAAATAAAAATAACTTTGCGATTTTCTCTGCAGTTAAAACGTGAATATATTTACGATATCCAGTGGAAAGTCTGTTTTCTGACTTTGATCCATGCTTTAATAAAATTGATTGAGAAACTCACAAAAAGTACTTCCTTCTTTTCCAAAAGTTTGGGTAACTATATTGAAGAAAGAAAATGTACATAAGCCTTTCTCTTTTGATAGGTTCTTCCTCTTTCGTAATGATGAATTACTACAGAATGAAAGAGTGCCCCATTCCCATTTTAGTTTTACATTTTAGCTTTCTTTTGCTAATGTTTCCAGTGAAAGAAACTGGAGGGCTTTTTCTTTTATATGACTGATTGTGAATTTGATAATTGCCTGTGGGCTCAAGTTACCGAGACAATCAAGCGGGCTAATGCCAAAAAATTCTGTAATTTCTACCTAATTCCTAAACAAACAATTGCTTAATTTCCCCTCCCTATTCTTGACCAGTGCTTAATCCTCGCACACTGTTTGCCGCTGTTGCTTCGATCCATATTCATTGGAAAATAAGGCCCGATGAGGGGACATGGAGGGTGGAGGGCTGAGGGAACGTTAAGATTCGTGGAAAATTTCACCATAAAAGTCAATTCTTTGGAAACAGACAAAATGATAAATTGTCTCCGTACTTAATTGCGTGCAATCTCTGGTGCACAGAGAAACGGGGCTGTCATAAGCCCTGATTGGCTCTATTTTGATTGGGTACGAGAAAAATTATTTTCCTACAGCCATTGTCATAGAATAAATACCCCATAAAAAGTATTGCTGCCATATGATGTAGGGGAAGGCAAAGGTCGCTCCCGTTCAGGGTCGGGGTTACATCTAGGTTGGGTGAGTTTCCCTCCCAGTAATTAAAGTTGTAATCAACTTTCGATAACCTAACGTTTCGTGTGTTTTCAGCCCCTCCCCATTTTCCCTGACAAAAAACCCTGGACCCATTCTAACAGCGTATTTACGTAGAGCAGAAAAATATAAAAAAAAGAGCAATTGCTGAACTTCACAATGACTTCTTTGTAGTGGCAAATATTTCTTGAACAAGACTTTCCTCCCTTCACCACCTAATGTCACCCAAACGTCAACCCCTTGCCGGATCGGTTACGTGTCTGATATGAGAAAGGGTTAATTAGGATACTGATGCTGGGAGAAAGCACCTGAATGCAAAAACAGTTCGCCATGAAATCTAAGACAATGAGTGATTATGTGTTGGTATAGCTTGATTAATGAGTAACTCCAAGATATGGATTATTTTCTATCATTTTGGCTGTAATTGAAATTTAAAGGGAGAAAAGATAGGCCCGTAGCGCCTGTGACTGATTGTAAAGCTTATTTTTGTGATTTTTCAATTAATATTACATGTACTCTTCATCACATGATACATGTATATTCAGCATGTACAGTGCCTTTTGTTTAATATTGTCTCATATTGAAAATTTGCCTGCACACTGTATC
>JBCAUI010504751.1:0-13041 GCA_038406195.1 Haplosyllis anthogorgicola | reverse complement strand
GAGAAATTGGAAAGAATTGGAAAGGTATTTAAGCATAATTTACTTATCTTACAATAGTATACTTATGGAACCATGAAGAATGGTTGATCATGTTGCAAATTCACATGATTGTAACTTCCTATTCAGCTGTTTTGTTTGGCAAAGCCTCCATCCTTATCTGGATTGTACTTTGTATTTTGCAACATGCCCATCCTTCATGTCCATGTGTGAATCTTCAGGACAGCTATGTGTCATGACCATGCTTACTCTGTTCAACAGTTTCAACAGTAATTATCATGTTAATTAATCAAAAGATTTCGCAGTGAATGTCTATACTAATGTGTGTGTCCAGGATGCTCTGTAATTTGAACTGACAAGTAAAGCTTTACCTGTAGGAAAGGTGTGCATGCATCGATGCCTGAAAATTTAGATGTACATTTCACATGGTAATTTGGATTTTGCTTTACATTGATTTATATAATGAATATCCAAAGTGCGTGCCACTTATGCTGTTACGAGCATGCAGATCCCAAGAAAGTGATTACCCATATGTTGAGTAAGCACAGGACAGATGCATCATTCATGGTTAAATGTGTTTCTGCCAAATGCATGTATACAACTAAGACATGGCAAGCTTACAAACAGCACTGTAAATGTAAATATCACTTCAATCTCAACAGCAACACTTTGATGAACTTTATGGGTGTGAGATTGGACAATGAGGATGATAATGATAATGATAGTGATGTTTCCAGTAACAGCAATAACAGCCTAGCAGATGAGGAAATAATAATGGCTAAGTATTTTCTCTCACTTGAATCACAGCACAAGATCTCTAATACAGCTATAAACAATATTGTCTATTCAACTGGAACATTTATGTCCAACATGGCAAACAAATTATCCAAGAGGGTAATGTGTATTGCAGGAATTGAAGATTTTCATGAAAGTATACAATCAGTTTTTCAGGAATATGCAAAGTTATCCAGTTTAGATGCACTGCAAAGTACTCAACACAGGAGAACTTTTTACAAAGAACATTTTAAGGTGATTCCACCTCAAAAACATTTGTTTGGAAGCAAGTGTGTCAAGCAGTGTGGAAGGGAACAGGTCAAACTCATCAAAAAATTTGGATATTTTATTCCGTTATCAAAGTTAATTCAAAATTTGGTCAGTCTTCCTGAGTTTCAAGCATTCATTGACAATGAACATTGGTCTGAAAATGAAATGATGAAAGATGTATGTGATGGATCATACATACATTCACATAATTTTACCATTCAAGGGCAATGGTTTCTTCAATTTGTGATTTCATATGATGATCTTGAACTTCAGAATCCTTTGAGGTTAAACAAAATACACAAGTTAGGGATGTTTTACATTACATTTCTGAATATTCCTCCACAATATAGGTCCCAGTTAAATAACATATTCTTACTCACAATAGCTAGAATGAAGGACATTAAGGAATTTGGTTTAGACCAAATTCTTCATGATTTTGTGTCTACAGTGAAGTTATTGAAGGATGAAGGAATGGACATGCAGGTTGGTGAACAGGGAGAAATGAAACAAATCAGAGACTTAATTTTCACTGTGTGTGACACACCTGCTGCAGCATTTCTGGGGGGTTGTAAAGAGTCATCTTTTGCATTTAAATCCTGCAGGACGTGTTCATGCACTGTGCAGGAGATGAAACAAAATTTCTTTCCACATTCATTTACTCTCCGAGATCAACAAACATATGAACAGCAATGTAATGTCTGCAAAGAAACAGGCAACATTGGACCAAAATGTATGGAATTAATAGAAAGTGTTCTGTGTGAAATACCTAACTTCCTTGTTACACAAAATATTATTCAGGACCCTATGCATACCCTTCTTGAAGGTATTTGTTGACAGGAAATAGCACTGTTTCTCAACAGAATAATATATGACCTTGGATTGGTGTCTTTAGGTTGGATGAATGATAGGTTGAGAAACTTTCAATACAAAGGTGTAGATGCACGGAACAGGCCGAATGACATTGAAAAAGTACACATCACGCTCCCATCGATGTTTTTTAAACAGAAGGCTAGTGTCATCCTAACTTTGACATACATTCTTCCTATAATAACATCAGAATTGTTCACTGTAATGGATCCATATTATCACAACTTTCTTGCTTGTATGAAAATAGCAATTGCAGCTTTTTCACCTTATGCTGATGAATTAGAACAGCAAATGTTCTCATACTGCAGTAACTTTTGCAAGTTGTATCCGGAAATTTACATTAAACCAAAGATGCATTACATGTTACATCTTCCCCAACAGGTAGTGATGTTTGGACCTTTATGTCACCAAAACACAATGAGGTTCGAGGCAAAGCATGGTTGGTTTAAGGACTACAGGTGGAAAAATTTCATTAATCTTTCTTTCTCCTTATCGGAGAAGCACCAACTCTCCCTAGCAAACAAGATGACAAATGGCAAAGGTGATGCAAACAAAATGTTTATTTATAAAGGAGATGTGGTCAAAGAAGGTGAAAGCGTAACACCTGCAGATATTGACCCTGTTGTTCTTGATGCACTGCCTGATGTATTAGGTGAAGAAACATTATTTTACAAAACAGAACATGTTGAGATTGATTGCTTGGATTACACAGTGGGTGCAGCATTGTTGCTTTCGGAAAATGAAATTGATGGTCCAAATTTTGCCTGTGTATGTGAAATTCTCTGTTGTGATGTGGGGCAATTTATCGTTTTGGCTCATCGTGGTCACGAATGCATACCATGAAATGCTTATGAAGTGGCCTTCAGTAGAGTTAATGTTCAAGTAAAGGAAATCCATTCTTTAGACAACAAATGGCCCTTGCCAGTTTATTTGACAAAAGAAGGAAATTTGTTAATAGTGAACAGAGCTTCTTATCAGTACTACCATACTGAATGCCTGCATGAAGGTCAGGAATTTCTGTGATGTGGAAAAAACAGTAATTGTGGATATCTGTTATAGGGCGGACTTGCTTGAAGTGGGCAAAATATAGAGAGTGCATGTTTACTGCATGCATGTATACCCTGGTGACACAGGATTTGACTTTCTGCAGGGATGAATGTAAAGAGGTCACAAACCTCATTAAAACCCCATTAGAATACACTGGAATTTCCTTCATGAACAAATGTTCTTAGGAAGTGCATGTATATGTACATGCATGGAAATGATGCTTTTCAAATTTCACCCAAAATTCTAATACACAATGATTAGGAGAATATATTGTGAAATTACTGAATTTTTAGAAAAGTTCAGTTCAGACTTAAACAATGTTTCTGTAGAGTATGACCTTAGGTGTGTGAGGAAATGGAGAAGCTGTATAGTATCTGTAGCACTGTGGTCAAGGACAACTAAAAACCACGTGCTAAATTTAAATTTGAAAATCAGAAATTCTGATGAATTTGGGAATCTGCATGATCTGCTTAATAGCTGTAGAGATTTTGCATCCATGTTAAGAAGATTTAGTTCACCTGAGTACTAGAAAGATTAGAATTTGTATGCATGTTTGATGGAATGAAGATACATGCATGTTGTGTACTTACACATTGTTAATAATGGACATTTAAACATGATCATTAATTGTTAGAATAATGTTGGCAAGGTTAATAATTTGATGTGCAAGAGGATGGTTTGGTTCAAACTTTAATGTGTGCAGGGGAACAAAACTGTGATACGCAACCCCAGAGGATTAGATGAGGTGATAACAAAAGGTACATTCAAGAAATATTTCCATGTCTATATATGTACATGTATGCATGCACGCTTTGGTATTTTAAAATTATGTGAGTAAGTAAGACTGCTTGCATGAGTCTGAGGATGTACATACATTTATCACTGAATCTTGTTGAGCAATATAACTATATTCATGGGCATGCATAGATGTATAAACATTTTATGGTGAAATAATTCCATTCACAAGTTGTGAACAATTTGGTATTAAGAAAACAGATGGGTTGGGTCTCTACATGGCAGATGGCTGCAGGTTGTATGATGATGAAGAGGTGACTGATGCAGACATAGTGGGGGAGAAAGTACTATTCTTAATGAACAAACAACCAGGTGAAATGGTGTGTGCAGGTAATATTTTCAACACGACACATTTGTAAATTTTACAAAATTATATCACCTTACAGTGAACTGGAGTTATAAAGTAATAGTATAATTGAGATTTCTTGCTGTGAACTTTGCAAGGTTGTTCTGGATCTGTTTTAAATTGTACACACTGTTTAAGTAGTACAAACTTTTTCAGAATTCTTTGGCAAATTGGTATTACCGTCACAATCACCATCTGTGAGTGGGACCAGTGCAGATTACAGTGGGTGAGTATCTCCATCGCTAAGTAATGTGTTGGATAAAACTGAAGAATATGACGTCCAAGAAATTACATCAGGTAACATGATTATGATACTGTACTGAATGTAAAATGAACTCCATGCATGTTAAATTACATTTACATATATATACTTTGCTTATAGGTTTCTTTGAGTTTTCCAGTTATTTCTGTAAAGTATGCACGTTTCATTATCAGTCAAGAATATGGGAAGTAATGTTGTGAATGCGGGAGAACAAGGGAGTCCCAAATTAAAGAATGTTGACAGCCATGAAAAAGACAAGGATGAAGTAAATTGGCATGATTTGATGGATAAGGTGGATGCAGAAATTGAGAGAATACCAATTCCAGACTTCACAGCTATAGTCGACAGATCTTTGATGGAAAATAAATCACAGGAAGTGTGGGATTTGGTGAGTACATTTATAGACAATTACATTTTATTGTCCAGTTGTGCAGTTGTAGATTTAGTTAAGAGTTGACAGACATAAAAAAGAAATGGTGATAAACAGTTCGTAAGGGTTTTTTTTCCTATCATTTTTGTTTATTTAAACAGATGCTGGAACAGTTGATGAGTTACTACACTAAACATTTCCCAAATGAGCTGAACAAGAGAGCATACTATAATGTTATTGGCCACAAAATTTACATGAGGTACCTTCAGTCAAAAGATAAGGAAAGAAGCCATGGTCTGCTCTCACCTGTTTGCTCAGTGGATGAATAAGATTGCAGAGGTATACAAGAACATTTATTAATTAAGAATGTTATAGCATTAGGGAATACATGCAAAATTTGAATAATGTTGACTGTCAACTTTATGGAAAGAAAAAGGTGACATTCATTAATACATGCATGAAGCTAACATGCATGGAGAGTTAAAAAGGATCAATTTTAAAATTCACTTTATATGTCATCTTACATGCAGATTCAAATGTAAACATGAATATGACAGCAGTCCTGATTCAACAGAAATGCCACCAGCAAAAACTAGGGTTATGTCTCAGGGAAAGCAAGAAACAATTTGCAGTTACCAACATTACAATTTATGTCTAAGGCTAAATGCACAAGAGAGGAATACATAACTAATATCAATGCCTTAAAAGTAGAGGTTGCCAAGGGAAAGCCAAACAGGGCACATTTAAAGAAGCTGCTTCAGGTATTGTGACTTTTTCCATGAATTTTAGAATATGTAAATGAAAAATTTAAATATTATGGATGTGGAGTAAAGAGAGATAATGTTACAGAAATAATTTTATTCACTTGGTTATTGTTGTTTACTTCTCATGTGAATTCAGGAAACTTTTGAAATGAGAGATGAGGAAAGGAGAGAGAGGGAGGAGAGACTAAGTGATAGGATGGTGAGCAGCATGCTGAAGGACTTCAAATGCTTTGAGTATGGAGAGTAATTGATGGAAGAGTTCAGATGCATACTCAACAAAATGGAGAAGGAAATGAAGAACATGTTCCATAATGCCAAGTTTGCGATGGAAGGCATAATGAAATTGATGCCCAAATCTGCATTTACTCAATGTGTAAGCACATAAACTATTATATTTTAGTTAAGAAGCATAAATGAAAGGGACAAGTTTACATTGATTTTTCAATCTAGATAAATCTATTGAATGGATATACAATGGTGAAAAATAAAGGATTGATGTAACATTGAAAGAATCCATGGGTTAGTATACATGTCTTATGATAAGATAATTTATTTCTTAGGGTGATCGTCAGGTGATGGATGTCCTTCGATTCACTATGGTGGAAACACAGAGGAAAGGTTCGGAGAAGGAAGTTGTAAAAGATATGCCAGTTGTGGAATTATTGGACATAGATGTTGAAAAGATAGCAGAACAAATTGACGGTGGAGAAAACACTTCTCCAGTATTGTACCTGTTTTTCAGGAAAGGCAAATTTGATATAGCTGAGGTTTCAGCTGATAATTGTGTTATTCATCTTTGTGCAGCAACTGTACTTAATGCTATATTGGGCTACCTAGCAGTTTACTATGTATTCCATGTGGGGTATGCACCCGAGCATGAATCATTAATGTATTTCATGCAGTATGCTTTTCTTGGTATTAAGAAACTTCCGCCAAAGGTGTCTGCACTTGTGACAAAATTGTGTAATAGGTATGATGGCGCAATTAAGGGCATTAAGGAATCGAGAGGATATAAGAAGTTGTGTGTTTAATGTAAATGTTCATGATATATTTGCATGCATGCATATTGTTAAGATTTGTTTAGGTTTCTTTGATGTTATTTCTGAGACAGATATAGATACATGCATGCATGTGGGCATAAATTTATGTTGTTTATTTTTGGTCAAATATTCCTGATTTAGGTTATTCAAAGGTTACTGTATACCGTGTCTTTGGTATTTTCATGTGAATTAAATTAAATTTTTGCTAAACACTCATTATATACACTTGACGAATGTACTCAGGTTTAATGTGTAATTACTATATCTATAAGGAAAAACTTTTCTATTTTAGATATGTTGAAATATATATATATATATATATCTTTATTGAAGAGAGACCCTACAGGGCTCAATGTTTTCTTCTTCTGTGTATTGGTTCGCTATAGTCCCTTACGAGGAGACACAATGGGATCTAAAAGATACGCATTGTCAGTGATTAGGTATAACTTTATCGATGGAACAGCAACCAGAGTGTGTCCTTTACTGTATAAATTTATTGGAGGAGCTTCAGCTTTTTATTAACGCCGCATTTTCCTCGTAATAAAATATAAACATAAACCCGAATTTTGAACTTAATTTTTACATGTAAGGGAAGGTATATATCTGAAAAGAGATTATAATTGGCCAGATAATCATGGACCCCAAGGGGATTGGCCTTTAAATTATTTTCTTCTGTTATTTTATGTATTAAATTTAGAAGAGAGAAGATTATGTAAGGAATTCTGCCATCGCAAACAGCGACTGATATCCACGTGTTATTTTTCATCTTTTCGTACATCACAACATTGCCTCCTGAAAAGTGAGCGAGACTTTATGTACAATTCAACTTTATCTTAAATTTATAGTGTTGCAAATCTGCCAATGTTTGAGGAAGAGGTTGACCTTTTGTTTCGGGTAAGAAAATTACCAACAAGGGACCAGCTACAATTGGTAAAGACCCAGGTATCAGGAACGGCAAATACTGACCATAAATGGTAAGTATACAGCCATTGGAATCGACAACACAAGTTGAAGGGTTATTCTTTCTTTAATAAGATAGGCGATCCCAGGGCCTATAATGGATCCCATTGTCCACATTAGGGTATTAAGTAATCCCATTAGATACAGTATTTTACAAGTGTACTTAAGTTGATGCATGGAGGAAATCGGAACGGTTCAGTTCGAAAATGACAAACAACTTCTGATAACTTCTGACAGTAGCTCCAAACAATAAATTGCTGACTATTCACACTGTATTAAGTAATGTCATTTTAAATCTGTATGACCTGCAGACTACGCTGGAACCTAGTGGCTAGCAGTGCTTGTTTTACTAAACTTTGTGGGTTTCTCCTAAATCCGTGTTCACAGTTAACAATTTAGCCTTTGGCTAACCCTCCAATTCCGAAGTAAATTATTCCCAGTAAATTATTCAATAACCTGTCACTCAGAATTCCTCCGATTAAAGCTCCTACGGGAAACGACTGTAATATAATACGCATAATGAGCGTGAAACGTTCTGGATGTTTTTGGACTTTCCAGAAGCAATGATGCAATGATGCGATGGTTGTTTGTACAGATTCAAGAATCTTCTAAGTTGTAAAGGTGGTAAACAAGACGCATCAGCACTATACTATAGAATGTTCTATTATCTATACAAGCTGTGTAATATTGTAAATAAGAAGGATTTGTGATTTGTGGATTGGAGTTTGACATTGTAATAAACAAGTATTATTCAACCTTAAGCAGGAAGCAGTTTTGAGTGTTTCTGTATTTGGCAAGATGATATTTAGAAATAGATCCTACCAACTTTGGGAGAACTGAACTATATTTTACGACGCAAGGAACACGGACCGAGTCGTCGCTATTAAAATCCTCTTGTCACAAACCATTTCCCACTGTGAAAGAAAATACATGAGACGAATGTCACACTAAGATAAGTAAATGTACGGCGGAGCCTGCAGACCTTAAAGTAATGACCCTCAGGTATTGCATGTACATGCAATTCATACCAACTGAAGCTTCCGATGGTGTGCATTATGAATTGCATTATGGACAAACAATTTGTATTGAAGTGGTCTCCAATACCATTGAAAACAAGAATGAAAACAAGAAAGGTACAGCCTGTACAGACAGACAGATACACAGACAGACAGACAGACAGACAGACACGACTGAAAACATTACCTTTCCGCATACGCGGGCGTTACATATGAACAGATGTAGATTCATGCACTGCTTTTCTCCATAACGCAAGCACATCTTGAATTTTAGTCGTTTTCAGAATCCATGCTGCTTTCCTAAGAGGATGCAGCGGACAAGGTACAATTTTGTGATCGAATGTCGAACTGTAATAACAAACAGGTGATAGATTGGTGATGTATATTGCAAATAACAAGTTGTTTCTACAATATGAACACCTAATGGATAGAGTTTAAATGTTAAATGTGCTGCAAATTTAAAGCGCCCTAGATGTCTTATCAACCACGCTTTACAATTTTTCATTTTCTGCTCAGGCCACTTTTTTCCGTACTGTGTCCATCTGTTTATCTGGGAGAGCCACCCCCTCCCAGATCAACTCCCTTGGGAGCATACAGGTTAACCTCCTCATATGGGGCACCACCTCTTTTTTGTTCAACCCTTCAATACAGCACTCATTCACACACTCATTCTTGGCAGATAGAAGTATGGTGGTTGGGCATGTTCTGACAGTCCACACATGTTCTTTTATACATGTACACCAGTCATACAGGCATGACAGCACATACCCCAGCCTTTTTATGAGTTGGGGAGCACTCGGGGAACCTCTTACTGTTTATACAACATAAGCCATAGTGGAACACAGCAGGTGCAAATCACATCTTTAGCAACTACCACAGTGCATTTCAGACAGTCACCCATCCAAGTACTAACCGAGCACATGGTTGCTTAACTTCAGTGCGGTCACACCTTGCCAACGAGTTTAGACATCATGTAATCCACAGGTATTATACCGTTACACAGAAGTTTCGAGTGGTGTACAGCAAACGTACCGCGAAGAAAAGGTGAAAAGTTATGACTTAGTTATTGTTGAGCATTGTCATGGCTGAACAGATACAAGCAGCTGTCTGAGCAGCTTCCTCTTTCAGCTTCTTTTGAGATTGTAAACATCATCAGCTGAGTGTTGTGAAGTTGCGTTGCATAATGGGTTTGTAACACTGAATTGAACTGGATAAAATAAACAGTATGGAGAAAAGGATTTACTCTTTGTTGTTTTGTTCTAACGCTGTAATTGCACACCACGAAATAGTCTGATCGCCGGTGTACAACAAATGCACTGCAAAGAAAACTTTTACACCACGACAGTGGTGTGCATGCAAGTGGTGCATTTTCTGCACACCATGAATGAACCCTGCATGTGAGCCAATGAGAAGACGCACTTTGGCCCCATGTTGTATGATAAACAAATTCGAAGCCACTTCGCTTACCTTTTCGACAATCGTATGCTTTAGTTCGGAAGTGTCGAACTCCCACGATGTACATTGTATTTCGGATGCATTGGCATCTATGTGATTGTGTTGACTCGAGTAATTCAAATCATACATGTGACAGGAATCTCGAACCCACTCATTGTCTACTTTTATCCATGGAACTGTTAGGTTGAATCTTTCTTCCAGACTCAGATTGTAAAAAGCTGGATTTACGTCATCCGGAAGAGCACACCAATGTGACTTTACATCCGTTACCCATAAAATATCTCCAAATACTGAAGCATGACAGAAAATATTCAGAGACAACATTATAACAAGAATTATTTAGTATCTGCCACCCTCTCCATTATATTCCTCAAAAACATCATCCAGATGAATCTTTCTTTTGGCAAGTAGAGATTTCTTCTCCCTCAGACATTCAGCGTTAACCTTCTCCATTTTGTGTCTGATCACACTTAGCTCTGTTTTCTGACCTGTTCCTTGGCCGAAATAAAAAGTGCAACTCAATGGGTCATGAAACGTAATAGAATTTACAACTCTTATTGTGATGAATTAGTGTGATCTCTTATACAACTGGGCTATCAGTCCGCTTATCTCTGTCCAATTTTGCAATTCGGTAATAGCATTACAGAGATTTGTAAAATCGTATTTTTTTTTTTTTTGATAAAGTCTAAACGCAACGCAGTTGTGAAAAAGGTCTATCATACGTTTTCTCTTCGTTTTGCTTGCCTAATTTTTATACTATTCTTTTCATACATTTTTAGTACAACAATGTACAGCTATGTTTTTTTAAGATATACATCTGAACTTAAGATAATAGTTTTATTGCGTATTTCAGGTTATTGCAGATACATATTCTAGAAATACGATAAGAAAGTTTACATCTTTTTGTCACGGTTGCTCAATTTCTGGTTTGGCCAAGGCTTGTATAAATTAACAAAGGCGTTGTTGTTGGATCTATTTCTTTATTCATTCATACTTCTGATTCACACTCTTCTACAATCTGTAACTCATTCTGTAACTTTCTGTAACTTTCTGTAACTCTCTGTAACATTCTGTAACTTAAACCCTGTAACAAACAGGAACACTTTGAGAACAATGACATGACAATTCAGTTTCACATAACAGTTTTACATTCCATTCACATTAGTCTCTCTGAACAACAATATCCCTAGACAATCAGTTTACACATTTTGGTAATTAAATCCCCTTTACAATAAATATTCCAGTTTACAAATAGATCTAACACTTTAAATGTTATCACTGATTACTTAACAATGAAATAATTAAATTGAATAACTATACCTGAGACAAACAGCAAAACCCAGTAGTGGTCTCAATGATGTTTCAAACCCTTCTGATTTGGTAAACATTTTGACTGGGTTTATATGGCATTTATACGACGTGATGTCATTAAGGTCACCTAGCACATGCAATTTCTCGCCAAAAATGCCTAATTTCCAGTCAAAAGTACTAACACTAAGATTTGCATAAACTGAACCTGTTACATTATTTTCGCATTTTTTCATACACTTTATTCACTTTAAAACATTAATTAGCAGAAGAAGTCACTTCAGCTAAACATGACAACGTGATAAATGTAACTTTTGAAACTGTTGCCCCTGCATGCGATGAAATTGACGGGGAGGTGTTAAATTGCGGCATCTTTGCCATTAGCGTCAACGGCAGAGCCACAAGTCTTTTGTTTACAACAGCAGCAGTTCATACTGAAAAGAGAGATCAGCTGAATAACAGTATGGAATTTCTATTTTGACCTAAGAGAATTACTTATCTCTACATACCTTGCGTCATGAAGGCCGATTTTGTTATTGCACATTAATTTTCATTTGGGAGCCAACCAGACAATATCAAAATAGGGCTACAAGGGGTGCAGCAGGCACGTAGGGTAGACATTCCCGGTGCTGTAACGGGTCAGAATTGTCTGCCTGCTCCTACTGGGTCTGCCACCTAGCGTTCCACCATGTTGAAAATTAGACTTGATACTGCTTCCAGTGCTGCCAGTAACCAGACAAAATGTGGGTGTCATCAATGCCTTGGAGAAAATATTATCCTAACAATCATCCATCCAATGGACTGGAAGATGGCAGTAGGTGCAAGACGTTCTTTCAATGAAAGAAGGAAGATGTCACTACTAGTCTACAGGTCAGAAGTGAATAAATTTGTCAGCAGAATTAGCTATTTATGGACTGCTGACCGGTCACACAGTCATAGCAGTCAGATTCATTGTGAAATTGACACGTAGAGACCTCTTGTGACCGATTTTAATCCATAGTCTATTGTTTGAAAGCACTCAGCTGAACTGGTGTCAAAATATGCCAAAAATTAAAGACGTCCATCTCCCAATAAATTTCCAATACTGAGCCACCAATATTGTAAGTTACATTTCAGATTTAATAAAATTTCTTTCCTCTTTAAAATGACAGCGGAGGAAATACAATTTCTTTAGACAATAAGACATTCCCGTTGTGCTCTTCGTGGACACAAAAGTACGGAGTGGTGTTTGCTGTTCTCCAAAATGGGTACCAAACCCTGAGCTAAGAAGTTGATTCTGTAGATTTTGCATTAGATTCACACGTTTTATTAATAAGAAATTAAAATACTTTTACCTTTGCATAACTTCAACATCCTCGAGTGTTTGTGGAAGAGGTTGACCTCGGGTTTCAGGCAACAAAAGGAACAGTGGACCAGCCACCGTTGGCAGAGATCCAAAGGTCAATAGCGGTAGGTGCTGATTGCAAATTGCCTTGAAACAACAAATGATTTGGGTGTTTATTGTAAATTTGGTTATAGATGCAATAGTTACATCATGGTTTTTCCGTTATGCTCCTGATTGGTTTGTTTATTAATAACAACATTTGAGTCCAGTGCACGCGAGTTCTGTTAAAGCTTTTGATTTTCATGTAACGATCCTGTTTAGGAATGGCAGGTTAAAATTATAAAAATTTGTGTTGTTGACCCTCATGCTTTCGCAATGAGGGTCTATGTATTGGACGAAATCTACATTTGTGTTCTGGGCCGCCATTGCAAAAAGTTGACCAGGAC
>JBCAUI010504740.1:0-13041 GCA_038406195.1 Haplosyllis anthogorgicola | reverse complement strand
AACTTTACACAACTGTCTACACAAATTTCAACTATTTACCCAGATTGTTATCTGAGGAGCGCAACTGCACAATGCACAGCACGCAAACTGTCCCTGGACAGAATGCGCGTCATGAAAACTGGGCGGCATGAATTCTGGACTGGTACAACGTCTTCACCTGAGCAACGTGCTGCAGGTATGCACCATACAGCCACCTTGTACGGGATCCGGAGTTCGCTTTCAGTTCTAAATATAGGTCAAATCTAGGAATCCTAGAAGTTTGCAATGGATCTGGCTTTCACGTAGCCTTTGATGGTGATCAGTTAACTCCTCTGACAGGACCCCTGAAGCCTCCGTAACAGCGACATGGATCTGTGAGGTTATCTTCACTTTACGTGGGGCCCCGAACACCTTCAACCTTTCAGAAATCAGTAATTATCACCAAGAATGTACTGTTGATAGATGAAGATGTTCTACATGGCTAGGCTGATGTGTTGGAAAAAACTGAAACAGATATGCAAGAAGTTGCCGTAGTTATTCCTCAGAAATTATTTAACTTAACACTGTGGTATCATCATTGTAGACAGATGATGTTTCTATAAAGATGAATGACATGATTAATGTTGGCAATTGGGATGAACCAAAAAGCTTTGACCCATATATCAATTATGAATAATGATCAGGGTAGAATCGGGGCGGATAAAACAAACGGATGTTAGACATGGAAGTTGATGTAAACAAAGTTACGAACTTCGTTGGCTAAGTTTCGCCATCGGGAAAGAGTTACCCCTGCGAAGTTATAATTGCTTTTAGTGATTCATGACAAAATTATGCAATGTAACCCACCGCATGGGTTGCTTCGTAATACCGGAATACTCAGAAGTTGGACGAAAACTGGTAGACTTAACAACAGTGAGAAACACTGAACATGTATTCGCAGCCAACGTTAGCAGATTTTAGTATGTAATCTGCTCAGGGAACTCTCTTTTTTGTAATTGTAGGCATTCTCTTTTTAATTTGTCGGATTGCATGTCACGAACTAAAAACAAGCAATCCGAAAAATATACTGTGTTAAATTAGTTATGTTAGTAAATTTGATGCAGTATTTTCGCAGTGTAAGATGATTTTGTCAAACTGCAATGTAATATTTTTACTTAAACTTTTGAATTTTTCAACTAGCGCTACAAAATGTAATCAACAAATTAACAAAAGGATCGTGGTATTTTTATTCCGTTTCTTCGGAATACAAGTTGTTTTTATAACAATTGTTTGGAGTGAAAAAAGTTAATTGAAAACACCATAATTGAAAAACCCAGACCTTATGGTAGTACTTGATAACATTTACGCGTTACCATTTTATTGAGCGCATTCAAAGGAGAAAACTTGATTCATCGGTATGACCATAGGTCAAAGGTGCCACTGTAGATGATCTGATCATTGATCTACATTTACAGATGGTATAGGTGCAGATGTTGGAGGTAAATCGACAACCCCTCGGGAGAGCTGTGAGGTGAACTGTGAAGTACTCCCTCAGGTGTACATATGCTGCCCGCAGGCCTGCTTCAGCAGCAGATTAACACACCTGTTCAAAGCTTATCAGCACCCGTCCTCATGCATTAGTCTAGGTGATCCCTTGTATACATGTAAAACCTTTGCTTACCCACTGAAGACCGATCCATCAGGCTACATCACTGGTACAAATTTCCACTCTTCTGGCTGCTTCTCTTTGTTTTCACTCATCATGAACGATCTCCGTGTTAAAAGCTCCTTACGGAACATACGTACGGTGTGATTTTCTTCTGACACATGTTTGGATACGGCATAATATCCCAAAATATTAAACTGAGAAGCAACATGCTGTACCATCCTCGAAAGAATTCCTGTGATATGCCACAAGTATCATCCTTCCACTTTTCAACACAGCAGTCATTCCGATAAAATTGGTTATTGTATTGTTTTTTACTGACCGGTTAATTGAAGTTATGGTCTCGGTGCCAATGCCATAAACGATAGTAATGCGTCTTTAGAGGCACAAATTGTAGTTATGAGCCCACTACAACAGTTTAACCATTTTATGTGTTTGTGTGATTCTAATATTAGTCCACCTTGGCTAAAAATGAAACACTATCGAGGGTACACGGTATTTACCTTTCAATATATTGCCGATTCCGGCATATATTTAGATTACTCGGAGCCGCATTTAGCAGGTTGATTGAACATGCATTGTACTACATTTGGACCACACAGGTTATTCTTATTCAAAGCCAACAATATCGATTGTGTAACATTCTAATATTTACATAAGTACGATCACACACTTGTTTTATGGTATACAGTAGGTTTCGAACTAAAACGTTCACAAAACTTACAGCGTGTCCAAACTTTGTCGGAAGCAATTAAAAATGTGTCAAAATGATAAACAAAGAAATGATCAGGGGGCCTACTAAAATGGTTTTCAATTAGGAGACCTGGACTTGATTGATAGCCACTGTGGTACTGCATTGAACAAAGAGCCTTTCACTTTTCTAAACACTTTGGACAAGAATCTGATTGGTTTTTATAAGATTTTCCAAATGCAGCATATTGATGAGGCTCATGTTGTAGTGAAAGAAGACTTTGTGTCTGTTAAGGGGTTTAAGGTTGGATAATCGGATGGGATGCAGACCTTTCTCAGTGCTACTGAGACCATAAAGGTGATCATCGGAAACGAGGCCCATGTGAATATTGTGGCCACTTCCCTATTTGTGACAGTTTTATCAAATGAAGCAGTGTTTCGTGCTTTAATTTCCAGTTCATTCTTCTTCTTCTTCTTGTAGAAAGTAAAGTTTAGCTGTCGTAGTTTGTATTATTACCTTTAACATCTAGTTAACTACCAATTGTGTTACAGTTAGAAATAGGATATAGACCAAGGGAGCTGTTCTAGTTTGACGTCATTCGTTAATGCTAGAAATATTATAACACCCACTCAGTTTAATGTTACTTTATAAAATAAAAGTCTGAAATAGATTTACTACCTACTAGGAGCCTCTTTGTAAGGAAAGGCTATATTTAGAAGCGACTTATTAATATTTTATGTTGTAACTGGTAAAACAACTTATGTAGCAAAGCAGCTTTTAGTAAAAGTGAAATTTATAATATGAATTGTATCGAAAAGTTGTAAAGCAAAGATTACTTAATAGTGTCTGTGTACCTGTTGCTTCACTGTTTTACTTTATAAGCCGTTGAAATGCAGCATTTATCATTGAATCTTGTCAAGACAGGTAGTTGTTCCTTTAGTCAGCGAATCAGTGGTCCATGGGAAATGATTCTAGTGGAATTTAACTCATCAATGGTAGGAATTTTTACCCTCTTCCAAAATCATATAAGTAGCTGTCGACAATGGGAGCGCATTCCCGTTGGATGAACTGTAGCACCGGGACAGTATTCATTCTTGTAGCTTTGATGAGGCAACAACAGCGGGGATGCGTGGTATAACATTCTTTAAGAAAAACAGTGGTACAGAATGGTATCAAGTTGCTTTATTGTCTTGTCCTTTAGAGGGGTTGTATGGAGTCAGATCATTTTGCAGGCCAATAGAAGGAGGTTTGAGAGTGACTGGCAATGACCTCGAAGGTGATTACTCACTGATTTGCTGAAGCATCCATGTGTGAACCACGGAAGCAGCAGAACATTGCCACGCCCCCTGTTCTTATTGTATTGTGGTCATTTAATTTTAACCTTAAACCGCATAGGCTTCAGGATCAGGATGCTTTACGGGTAGCGTTGCGTGTGCTTTTGCTGACGGCGATAACCTTACTGCGTTACTCATGGACTATTGCCGTAATTGGAATATATTACATGTATACAGTTTGATATTGTCATATGAGCTCGAAGTTTCGAGGTAATGGGTGACGTGCCTTTCGCATAAAGCAAACATTTGTTGTTTTAAAACTAACGACAAAATTTATGACACATTGTAAGAACTAAGAAGTTCAGTAAAATACAATTAATGTGACTATGTCGTTTCAAATTTTACAAGATTAAGTTACATTTATATATTTGTATCATTGTAGATATAATTGAATCATTTTGAAGGAAGCATTGTGGAGGCGTCTCAAGGTACAGGGAGATTCAAAGAGCCAAATCCGGCCAGAATGGGACGCAAAAAGATCCAGATATCTCGTATCGGAGACGAGCGCAACAGACAGGTAAGATCATATCAATTCATTTTATGCCGCAACAGTACCAAGCAGGCTCTGAAGATTTTAAAAGGAGTTTCAAGTACTCTGTCAAGGGATATTGTACAATTGGATCTCCGAAGACGCGTAGATAGGACACAGATTTATCGTTGACAGATGGGGAAAAGAAGAAAAAAAGTAACTTCGTAAAAATAAATTATATGGTAGAGATTACATGAAAGTATAATTAATTTTTGCGAATGAAGGCCACGCAATATCATCCCACGTCTTACAGAACAGAGTTCCATAAAACACATGGTTGTCATTTAGATGTCGACAACGTGAACGGATTAGGTAATTCAAATGTAAAAATGTAATATTCGGCAAGCAATAAATACAAGTTGGGATATGTGTATGTATTGGCCTTCAGAGTAATTTTCTGAGTAAGGATCACTAGCCTGATCGTTGTTTTTATTTTTTCGGTGAAAGAATATTATGTTATCATTGTCATCTGACAAAGAAATAAAAGTTAAAAGTTAAAAGAGAAATAGATGAATATTTAATGCTGGGAAAGGAAATTAGATTCTTGGACGGAATGCATCTGTCAAATGATTCCCAATTCGACGAAAAATGCAGTATAATAACAAATGAAAACAATTCGGTAAATACGCAAAAGAAGCGGATTCTTAGTCGGATAAAGATTCCAGATTCAAATAGCTTCCGGGTCGCAGCAGTCGCCAAGAATGTCTTTATGAACATCAATATTGTTATGAGTTGAATCTTGTATTACTTGATTGTATAGTTACCATGGCAATAGTTAACTAACTTCATCAAATGTCTGCAAATTTTCCTCAATTTCACTGCAGACCTTGACCTGGACGATTTTTTTCTATTAGAAGTTTAATAACCTGGCTTCCTTCACAGCAATTATTTTGACCTTTTTGAAGGGTCATAATATTTTATTTTAAACTAAATGAACTTTATTTTGCCTCAGTTATCACACTGCGAGTGGGTGTGGGATACCCTGTACTTTACTATTAATGACTAAATGCTCTTAATTAACGCTACAAGGAGAAGGTAAACTGGTAAAGTTCGCGTTAAAATACCCTAGAATCACTATATGTGGTGCATTGATGGTACCACAATACATTCCTCAACAAAGAGTGGTGAAAGAAATGTTTACGCATTGCTAAATCATCGCTATAACCTTAAATGGTGCACAATTGACGATAAATGTGGCCATTCCGCTAATTGAAACCATAATAAATTAACAGTGCTGGGGAATAACAGGAGATTTAGTAGCAATGCTTCCTGAGTTGAGCAGAGTATGTCGAAGCTGTAATGAATGGTAAAAGCGAAGTAAGTCTCTAGGAGGGGACGGGGGTACGTGATCACGAGGGAACGAGAAGTCTAGGATGTGATAGTGGCTCATGACGTTAGTTACGTACGTCATTGAGGACTGTGCAGCAGCTCAGGTGTGGTGGTGAGCTCTGTACACCGACTACCCTACAGCATCGTCCCCACCACCACGGTCACGTGGAATCAGCCAATACTGCACACCTGATCCCTCCCTCCCTACCACCGCAAGGCAAAAAAGACCAGGTAGCGCACAAAAAAGAACTAGTCATAAGTCTCTAGGGGTAGAGGTAAACGTATCAAGCATAAACTTACACGAGTTAGTGACTAATTAACGTACGTAATTGACTACAGTTATCGGGAACCGCTCGTGTATATCGGATGGTGCTTTGGTTAACATCTGAAATTTGTACTGGTTTTAACTACTTTCCACAGACTATATTGCCAAATATATTGTACATTCCTAAGCAGCGAAATAGTTTATTTTAGAAAAAAAGGGATAATTTAACGCTTTAATATTTCTGCAATCTCTTTAGGATGGTAAATTTATACCGGCCAACAGTAAAACTTATTGCATAGTGTAAATAATCAAAAATTTCCTTTCACTGGTTTAAGAGCGCATTTGACAGCTTAGATAACGGTGGGTAACAGGAAGACCTCGAGGCACTGTCCACAAAATGTTGTGTAAGATAATAATGGACCCGGTGGGCTTTATGGGAAGGAGTGAAGAAAGTACAGGATATTCATCCATTAACACAATGGTTCAACGACTTTCTTTCCGAAAGTTTGATGGAAATATAAGCAGTCAACTGGAAACATGTTGATTGAGCCTTTTATGGCACATTACGTGATTTGGACAATGTGGAATTGTTCGCAGCTGCAGTACAACGGTACATGTTCCAGGTGCTGTTTGTTGCAGCACTCTAAACAAATTTGGGTGTGCCAGAGATCTAGACAGGTAGCTTTGCCAGGATTTAATCTCCCTAATACGCATTGTTCGCAGAATAATACGAAACCAGATCAATGCAACCAACATGAACAGTGCTTTGTTGTTTGCACTTACGTTCGGACACATTTGAAAAGTTTTCAATCATTGTCATTTCAATCATTCAAGCCGTTCGAGAGAAACCTGTTAGTGTTATTTTGTCGTAATTCGGATCCCCGACCTCGTTATGTTTTGATCATTCCTATTCCATGCATGTACTTGACGTTCTGTAATTTGTCCATTCTCTCACTGACATTAGCATCTTAAGTGAGACCATGAAAATGTTTTACCGTCACTCTTGATCGATTCCCTTGTTAGAAAGATATAAAAGGGAACGAATGAGTAGAATAGTTAAGCCTTTAGATTACAGGTGATAGAGTAATCGACGCGTATATTTTTAGGAGGACTTTTGTACTTAAAAGAGGGCAACGTTATCAGTTGAAACGCCTACAGTTACCCACATGCACTAAGAATGAATGCGTTTGAATGTTTCAATTTATTGTGATCAAATTTACGTAAATTTATTGGTTTACCCATATTTATTTACAGGTGACATTTACGAAGCGAAAGTTCGGATTGATGAAGAAGGCGTATGAGCTGAGCGTGCTTTGCGACTGTGAAATCGCCCTGATCATCTTCAACAGTGCAAACAAATTGTTCCAGTATGCTTCCACCGATATGGACAAGGTGCTGCTGAAGTACACAGAGTACAATGAACCGCACGAGTCGAGAACGAATAAAGATATAATTGAGGTTAGTACTTAGCCGCCTATCTGTGACGTACAGAACATTTCTAATGTAAATGTATTGTGGTGCAGTGTTATGAGACTTTGGCCTATGCCAGTGTCTGTACACGTACACATTCATTAATCCATAGAAATTTAAGTTTGATTTTTACCAAAATTTAAATTGGAGTATGAAGAAAACCAAAGGCAAACATAGCTTTTTATGGAGAAAACATTTATCAGTTTCCCCCGTTAATTCAATAATCTGTGAGTCAGCACAAATGAATTGAAATACATTGTTTGGAATTTGCAAAGATTCAGGTAAAGCGGGAGTTATCATCAATCATAAACAAAACGTGTCCCTTAATTGTGCAGAGGAAGTTGTAGGCACGGTCTTTTTAATGCTCTCTGTTTAACTGAAGGGAACCAAGAAATCAAAGATCTGGTGCAAGCAGTCGATAATTCACTCAGAAAGCAAGGCACACACATTTCCTTGGCAGAGGGAGAGCGAATCCAGGCAAATTTATTGATCTAAGTTTAGATGCGACATTTTATATTTAGTAACATAACAGTCCCAATTATAGACATGGGATAGGTATATATAGTTTAGAGTATGTAAAAATAAACTGGCACTACGTTTCAGTGATGCTCCAATTCGTAGTAAAACTGAATGAATCAATGGGTACAGTAGAGAAGTCAGTAGTAAATTGTTGGCAGCATCTATGTTTTGTCATGCAGATACAAGTGATGCGTTTTGGCTGCTACTCTATACAATGTACAAGTAGTTAAAAAATGGGACCTGGTTTAAACTTTCTTCGTCATTATTGTGATGTCAGAAGATACGTTCTGTTTATCTTTAAAAGAACTTGCTGTGTCAAATGAACGTACACGCTGTTCGTCGGATATAAATTTAATGTGAACTGAAAAAGACCTAATTAAATGGCCAATGGAAATGGCCAATGCGTGATATTTAAAGTACGTTCTCCCCTTTGCCGGATATTAATTTTTTTCTCGAAAATTCAAATGCAAACTTGGTGAAAATAAAGGAAAGCAAACGAAATTAGTTGAAAATTTAATAGTACAAATTATTTTATTGGCCCTTTAAATATTGCCTTCAAATAACAAAAGTTATACTGGGACATGTAGAATGCTATTTACTGGCCAATTATGACATGAACTGACAGCATGTTCCTTCACTTATGCCATACATGTATTCTCTAATGATGGACATGAAAATGTTACTTTCTCTATCAAAGAATTTAAAATCTTTAAATAAGTTTGGCTGTACACGATTACCTCATTGTGTCAAGCAACTGTAACAAGTGAGTTGCACATTTGATTTTTTCCAGTCCTTAACATCATGACTCTGTACCTGGTGCACGACTGAAAATCATGCATGAATAAATTACACGAAGGCATGATATAGCGTAAATCTTAAACGGAGAAACCCCCAGCTTGGGGAAACAAGCAACTCTTTGATGTTGTTTAAAAAATACAAACTATGAATCATTTAAAAGATATCATATTTTAATTTAAATAAATCCTCGAATGCCCCAAACGTGGGAATAGATTATTTCATTCACATGACAGCATGTTTACTTTTTGGATATTCGTGAACCCCGTGCTTGACAATGTGAACAACGCACATACATTTCAAGGCCATCAGTCTCGTTTACAAGAGGTTGAGTCGTGATTAGCCACCCCGTTTCATGTAGCAAGTCGTGCAGAAACTTTGCAGTATAACAATTGATGGCAAGTAACGTTGGCACCGAAGAAAAATAATGGTCTACAGTGGAGGACTAGCCCATGAAGGTATTTGGCAACCATGTAGCTGCCTGTGTCTGGGTTCATGCATTATTGATCTGCAATGTGTCCTCCTCAGTATTGAAAAGTTCCCATAAAATCTGGACGATCAATACTGTTTTGATAAATGTAAATGACCTCGTTATCGAGTGATATGTATTTAATCAAATGTATAGTCCTGAATAAAGGCTGTAAATTGTAATTATTATTACCGCTTTGAAACGAGTAAAAGAAAATAAAACTGAAATAAGGATGGAAAAAAAAAACCAGTCGAATTACGCACACACGCATGTACATGTGAAGTATTCAATCTGATCACGTCTGAGCTTATTATTGGTAATATCATGCTGTTTACCTGTAAGTGAATCTTATTAAAAGGAGATGAGCCATATTGTGGTGCTCATCACTTGATTTTAAAGTCCCTGGCCCTCAGAGGTTTTGTATCATCCACAAGTCTATTCGGATGCTCGTGAAGTCCGAGACGGGAAGATAATTTTGGTTTCAGACCACAATCAGAAACTCGTCAAAAATGATCCCAAGAGTGATCCCCACATGCGTTACATAACTGTAGTTAACTGACGTCTGTGGAGGGAGTTATGTAAGTCGAAAGTGGAAACCCTCTTTACGGGAGTTAGTTGCCACTTCGTGGTCAATGTTGAGCTGATTGAGTGGCACATCCTGTTAACTTGGCCATGGGAGGCTTACTTATGTATCATTTACTTGACATGGTGATTGATGACCAAAGATAGCATAAGAACATGGTTCAAGCAGCAGAGCGAAAGGATTGCATGTTTGATGGAGGCACTAAAATGCAATGTTGGCACTTCTTTCTAAAACATGGGGACAATTTGGCCTCGATAGAGAAGTTCTTTTGAGCGACACCAACTTTTGTTCCACAAAAATGTAAAAGAGAATATTTCACCCAAAAAGAGTTCAAATTGTGCGAGACATGTCCAAATTTTAGTGCCGGAATCCAGTTTCCGGCTCAGGTGATAATTCAACGCAATAATAATGTCTGTACGACCGCAATTACTCAGTATTTCTCCATATTGCATAACATGCATTAACGCGTCGGGTCATGTAGAGCAACTTAGTTGCTCAATAACCGATTTATTTAGTTCATCTTTTTCAGGATTACAGTCATTTTTATATTCATTTGAGATAATGCCGCGATATTTACAAAAGATTAGGATGTAGAATGTATGCCCCTCACTTGTGTGCTTGGTTAACGTATGCTGAAGTTATCAGTTAACGTAACTGATTAACATCAGTTATGAACTGTAAATGAAAAGTAAATTTAAAATGTTGACCTTTTCGTGATAACAAACGTAAGATATTTTGAAGTGTATCAACATGTAACTTTTCTCTCTTGTAATTTACTACATCATGTTTGCAGTTGTGATTACAATCAAAAGTGGGCCCTGGTTATACGATAAGAAATTGCCGATAAGAAATCAGTTCAAATTAAAGCGTGAGAGTATTGTACTGATAAATAAGAAGTGGCCAGAGGTGATGAAGCCTCATACATTGTCTGTGATACATGAACCCAAGAGGTCGTTGTACACATACCACAGATAGTTGAAAATAGTTCCATCAGCGTTATTGACTAGAAAGATCGCAGAATAATTCAATACTATAAACGAAAAAAAAAATGCAAACGAGCGAAAAGAAATGTTAGTCAGCGAGTACATTTACTTATCTGATGTATTTTTCAGGCATTAAACAAAAAAGAACACAAAGGTAACGAAAGCCCAGAAGCTGACCAGGAACAACAGTTTGTACTGACTCCACGCACAGAAGAAAAATACCAGAAAATCAACCAGGACTTCGCAATGATGATGGAACGAAACAATATCAACAGAGTTAACGTAAGAATCTATAAAGTCGCTAATGAAAGAAATGACATTAACTTTATATAATTAAATTTCAAATTTATTTGTGCTGTTCCTTTTAGAGCAAAATTATTGTCTGAATGTTTGTTAATGACTGTCACCCTAATTCAGATACCGAACTACCAGAATGCACCTTCGATGCCTGTGACAGTACCAGTACAACAGAACTCGGCCTATCCCCAACAACAGACGCAACAGAACTCGAATGTCGGACAAACACTGATGCCCCCACAGACACACCCACCTGGAAATTTAAGTCCAGTACGGCCTTCTTCAACCGGTAAATTTTTGAATGTCTTCTTTTTCCTAAACCATGATAACTGTTGTTTGGAAATTTGGGGCGAATTGAAATAGCCATGTTACGTATGCAAATACATTTGTTTGAAATATTATGTGGTTGACCAAAAAACCCTGATATTTTAGGTGGAATGATGGACCTCTCGACCTCGGCTAACGGATATCAACAGGCAAGTTCACCCGGCTACCAGCAGGCTAATTCACCATCTCCCCAGGTCCCTGTCGGCTCTCCCTCCCCAGGCATGCAGGTTACATCTCCCGGACTACCGGTACGACTTCTACTAATTACTCTTATTCTGGAAGAGTGTATTGTGGTGAACAAAATAAAATGAAATTCAATTGTATTTAGTTTGTAATGGAGTTTTCGTAAACCTTCCTCCCAAGAGATAATTATATGTTTCGTCACAAATTATGTTTTGTGTGTTTGAAGTGTTTGACATTTTAATAAAACAGAGTTGCTTGATTAATTATCGGAGATTGATCATATTCGTAAAGAATGCTTTTCGCCTGAAATATTAGCACAAATTTGCGAAGACGATACTTGTATTTAAATGACATTTATCACTAACATTAAGCTGACTCATATTTTATATATATTTCGTATTATTTTGCAGAACAAACAAATGGCAACGTCTCCCACGGCAACATCACCAGTGAACCAGAATGTGCGACCGCATTTACGAGTAGTGATCCCGTCAACCCGACCCACCGACATCCCGGTTAGTGAGGACCAGGTTAGCCAATCAGAGTCACTTCCTCAATTTGAACTATTCAGAATAATTGGTTCTGAATTGTTGCCCGATTAAAACGAGCAATTTTATGCATAAATACGAGAAAGATTCTGTTAGAATCCAGTTTTTATTACACTCTTGTTGCTTTGTTAAGTGCACATTACCAGTGTTGCGTTAAGTCATTCACATATTTTGTAAAGCTGTGGTATTCTAATGTTTTCATCCTGTGTACATACACACTACGTGCATAATCTTGAACGGCTAATGTCCACTGTTTGGTTGGTTGTAATGTTATATGCTGTATGTAAACCGAATGTGTAACTTAGCACTCAGTTCTCATGCTGCTTGAATAACCTGTAATGCTATGTCCATATCTTTCCTTGTTAATGGTTGATTTAAGTGTGAAACGACAAAACAGTTTGGCTAGATGTGTCTATCCAGTGGGAGATAACAGTTTCCAGAATATTTCTGCCAAAATTGCTGAACATGTGTGTTTTTGACTGATTTAAAGCTCTGCTTTAAAGTAGTCTATGGAATCGGTCATGTTATATGCATTTTTGCAGAATTGGCACACCTCCAATTGACCAATTGACCTCAGACCAATTTCATATATTGTCAAAAGTGTTCAATTAAATTATACTTTTGTCAGAATAAAAAAATAATTAGGTCATTTTTTATCGCAGATTACATGGTATGTAATCCACATTTTGGGCTAATGCATTTATTCAGTGGAACTGTCACTGTTGAAACACATTCAAATTGTGTATTTGGGTATCAATTTTATTTTTTGTCAGAATTTGAAAAAGTTATCTGTTAATTTTTGGCGGCATTTTGAAAACCCGAAGAGTTCACACCAGCAGTTATTTTTGTGTGACCTAGTTTTTTAGACATGCGTATGGGACATGTAGACATGGAGTTACAGAATCAGTGTCAATATGTTGACATTTTTGGCTCATTTGGTCAAAGAGCCTATAGAATCATGAATTGTCCATCATTGCCGTTGTTGTCATTGCCCTATGTTGTCTTCGTCATTGTCTATGCACAGCTACCCTGAGCACACTATTGATCATAGAGACTTCATATCTTACACACATATGCACCTATGCCCCATCTCAA
>JBCAUI010504729.1:0-13042 GCA_038406195.1 Haplosyllis anthogorgicola | reverse complement strand
ACACAACAACAGTGGACGTTTTCATAGAAACTCCATTCAAATGAATGGGCTTTTCTTGTTGATGTGTGTGTGTTGTTAATAACTACAATTCAATTTCATCCTAGGGATATCAGTGATAATTATGTTACACACTCCGCGGTAAGATTAGGGTAAACTTACCATAACTTACCGCGGGTAACAGAAGTATAAAATTAAAATCTAATACCTTCATTGTCTTGACCAATGTCGTCTTTTAATTCTGAAAAGTAAAAAATTCCTGCTTATTGTGATCTGCACGTGTTGAGTGATACATTGCACAAACTTCAGAATGTGATGTTGATTCTTTGGTTTACATTTCCCGTCGCACTTTGTCATAGGAATTTGTTTTAAAAAAATCGTCTGCAGATGAAAACATATTTTGCAAAGCAAATTATTGCGTGCTGACCAGTTCCGTTGCACATTGAAAGGAAAAAAATCAAAATTTATTAGTAGTTTGGCACTTTAGGGACCAAGTTAAATTTTTATTTTATATTTTTTTCCTGTCTCCGCCTTTTCAAAATCCTGTCAATGCAATGTAATCCAAATTAACAAAATAATAAGCCATACCCATCAATGGAATTTGGCGAACACCATCTACAACTATGTCATTTGCTGGGGTGTGAATCAAAACTCTTTCCTCTGAAAATAAACCACGGAAACAAATATAGTCAGTGGCTTAGTGGTAGCATACTCGCTTGAAGAGTGTACGTCCTCGTAGACCAGCTAACCAGTTACATTCCGTTTTGGCGCAGTCACGCCAAAACGTGATATAATCTCTTCCATTTGTTTGCTTTTCATTAAGTCAATACAACCAAAACTACATGCAAAATGACAATAATGGGACACGTAAATCGCATCATTTTTAGAAAATTACTAGATGGAACCCATGCTTTGCAGGGGAAAACATATCCCCCCAAACAAATGTCCACTCATAAAGTTCCCATCCCCCCTAAAACAAATGTCCATTCATAAACAAACAAATGACATTGCCAAATAAATTATGTTAACGAGGCATTCACAGCCAATCACAGAACAGAATACTGATTATGGGAAAATCCTCCTTATCAAATCACAGGACAGAAGACAAAAGATGTTTGATAGAGGGTCAACCATGTGACATTGTAATCTTTAGTATAATGATGTTTAGCTTTTTGTTTGCTTCATTTTCGCCATCCTGTTCCAGGAGCCACATATTTTGGGGGTTCAATCTTGGATTCCGAGCATGCTCCATTTCTTTCTTGGATGGTCAGTGGTTCCATCCTTAAGTACTTGATAAAAATCGCTGCTGCTTAAATTCAGTGAATTGAAATTCAGCTTAAAAAATTCAATTCGTTGTCGTGGTTTTTTGGGCAAACAAGCCTTTTGCAAATTTACCCCAATTAAATTACTTATTATTAGTTATTAGGCATATTGAATTTAATAAAGAGTGATTTTGACCTTAAACAAACTTGAATTAAATACTACTGATCTGAAATTGACTCAATGACCAAGCTACCCAAAATCGGCCTGCATATGATATATATGTATGTCAAAAATGAAGTTCTTTGGGAATTGACGTTCCGACAAGATACAGAAAATTGGAATCCAATTAAATTTGTTTCATGCGTCACTTATTGTAGGAATAAATGTGAGCGACCCCTAGGAAATATGGAGAGAGTATTATTTGAGTCAAAAGGGATATGGTCACCCATGATTAATGTCTTAGGTGTCACAAGCAGTGCACGTATAACGAAAGACGTCGTACGTAAAGCCCTGAAACATCTGATAAAGACTCAGACATCAATGAGATTGTGCGTCCGAAGAAACAGAGACGGTGTCCTTCATTTTCGCAAAATGAAAAATGTCGGGGACGAAATTCAAGTGGAAGTACGAAATGACAAAGATTGGCAACTAGTGGTTGATGAAAACAGGGCAGAAAACATATTTGATACTGAGAACGGTCCTCTGTGGAAATGCATATTTCTCCCAAATGCGACAATGAATAATACTGAACATGAGGATCTTATGTCACATAACTGTGTGGTGATATTTATTCAAGATCATGTGATAAATGATGGCGTTGGTACTGTGGAGATGATGAAGAATTTCATGTTCTTCCTTAACGAACTTTTAGCCAAACATGATTTGAACACAGACATATCGTCACCATTTTTAGACATATCCCAAGTCGACATGTGAAATTTTATTTACTTTGTTGTGGAAAACCATTTTTAATTTTGAATTCATGGCCAACCTTGCCATTTGCTCTCACTCTGCATTAAGAAAATTCATTTGTATTCAGAGAAAGGGTGAAACCACAAACTGTGAGAAAACCACGAAAGTTTCAATACAAATTTTGAGTAAAGAAGACACAGGGAAATTGATGCTTGCGTGCAGAAACAATAGATGTACAATACAGGGAGTAATTCAGACAGCAGCAAATGTAGCGTTATTAGATATGTTGTATCAACATGGAGCTACACTTCCTTTAAATTTGATAACAGTGATCACCATTGATTTGAGAAAGAGAGTTCTAAAGAATCCAACGGCTTTTGCAGGAGCAGCATTTCCATCGGCTTTCGAAACGAGTAGTCTTTTTAAGGAGAATTTGAGTGAGGCAGACACTAAATGTCTGTGGGATCAAGCAATAAAATGTACCGCAGCTGTCCATGGCTCTTTAAAGAACAGATCACACGAGAGCATCGATTTACAGGTTCGTGCATTTTTGGCTAGAACGCATGGAAAACTTTTCCGAAAATACGGAAGATCATATGATAACTATTTATTAGTTAGTAGTTTGGGGAAATTTGAATTTTTGAAGTCTTCAGTTTCACTGGTCAAACTATCCGGATTCTTGTTCAGTCCGACGCAAACAGTTGCTGGTTCAATCTTCACTACATATGCCGTCACCATTGATGATAAAATGTCTATTTCTCATAATTATTTTCCCCATGCGACCGGTGCAGATCTCGGCCAACAATACTGTAAAAAATTCTTGAAAATTCTCATGAAGTTTATTTCTGATGCTGTCGTATCTTGATTTGTTGTGTTTATAATTGTTGGTTAGAGACGTTTATACTTGTAATTTGTATATCTATATTTCGTATATTAAAAATAACTTATGTTACGTGCTGGTGCAGGTTTAATTAAACAGCAAGTGTGGCCTATTTATTTTGGTGCTTATAGTTTTATTGAGTCGTCAAGCGCCTGTCAGTTTCTCTTTCAATCATTGACTCAAACAATTGAAACCTATCATAAATATTCCTGTAAATTCAACGTTACTGTCTTAACTACTTTTTCTCGGGTTTATCTTTAAATGGTATTATTGTAATATAGGTTCCTTGGTCGCTGCCATTCGGGCAAATCTAATCTTACCTTCTCAGATGTCTTTGATGAGTATATGTGCATGCCAATGCGTATCAAATCTATTTCTTAGAGAGAAGGCCTTTGTAGATCTATTACAAGAACAAACACGGTTTGAAACACCACTTTGACGGCTGACCAGTCTGTAAAAGAATTCCCCGTTTTGTAGCCCACCAAAATAGAAGGCCATGGGTTTATAATCTGAGAATGCACCCAAAAAGAAGCCCATGGGCTAAAATAAGTGTCTCAATAGTTCACCTCTCAGTGAAATTTTAATTTCTGTATTTCTTTATTCTCTTGAAAATAATTGAATTTTTTTTTATTGATGTTATCAATCTTTTAACTTGAATATGACCCAGGTGCATGTCAATGTACAAACAGCGTCAACTTTGTATCTTAGTTCAGGCCTAATGGGCGTTCAATGGGAACTATCCAAATCCAAATGTGTGAAATAAATTTTTGCTAATATTATGTAAAATTTGTGTAATTCTGACAGTTGAACCAAGGTTAAAATGACATCATCTTAAGTTATTATTGTGAGAATAGAAATAAATCATGCGGTGATTCCATTATAATAACAGTGCAAAATGTTTACTTTCTCAAAATTTAGCAAAAGCGGAGTCATAACACTGAGGCGAAGGACATTGTGTAATTTCAATTATCAGTTGTAAATGAGGATATTTATCCTAACTTAGCTTCTTTTATATATTTGTTTTTCCAATTCCTATTCTATTTTGCGAGAGGAAGCAATAGTGTTAAGGAATTATGCATATAAGAAAACCAATCTATTGACCTGTTTAAATAACCTATATCATTTGCAGATTTGAAACGCAATAGTATATGGGAATATATTTCAACATTATAAATATTTTTATAAAGTTTCTCCAGAAATTAGAATAGAATCAACAATGGATCACATTGTCAAAGTTGAGGAACATATCTATATCATGCTGAGCAAAATTATGACAGCAATTTTTTTCCAATTGTTTCATGTTAGCAAAACGAATGTTTCGTGTGAATATAAATAAAAGCACAAAATTGATCACACATTAAGATTTTAATCAGGTTAAGTGTCTTAAGTGTCGTGTATTGTGTATGTGAAATTGCTGAGACAAAGACAAAGAAAGGTATTTAATTCGACACTATTGGACAGCTCCGCGGGGCAGCCCTTTGGTGGAAGGTGGGCACGCCTTGTGGCGTGATTCTGACACCAGCCAACCTGCTGGGATGTCGTTTGTATACCTTTATAAGGATTTAGGTATATCACGTCTGGGTATCAGTAAGTCGCACAACCCTCACTGATTAAATACCTTCAATACCTTCTTTAGATCCAAAACAATATTGGTTGTCTGACAGACATACGCAAAATAAAGTCTGCTGGTTTATCAGTTTAAAGTTTCTATTTGATATCTGTCGGGATCTAAACGATAACCAAAGATGAGAATGTGCAATAACTGAACAGTGTGGTGGAGAATCCGACTCTTGGCATAGCTGAAGAACTAATCATTTTGTTAACTTTACCGGATTTACAACATGACTGCAAATCAGTACTTTGTGTCAAGGTAAGCACGAATTTTGAAAATAATTACTTTATAAAAATGGATTATAACCAGTTTTATGTAGAGCAATTGTCGGTTTTCAGTATTTTGTACTACTCGCATTCGAATCGTATTTTAAAACATGTTTGACTCGCTTAACATTAAAGGTTTTCGAAATTCAATTTCCTAAAATTTTAGGCAAATTGTCCTAAATAGACAAACAACTTTATACTATTATTTGTAAAATAATTGGTATTAATATCTAAAAAGAGGACTATTTTTAGATCAATTGCTAAAATTGGTCATTTTTAAGTATTCAATATTAGTTTGTTATTGTAAATTTGCATAATATTCTAGTAGGAACTAATTTCGAAAAACCTTGACTATTTACCAATTAGTTCTTTTGCAAAGTAATGCAAACCTAATGACAAAAAACCCAGCCGTGACTTGAACGGTAAATACAACTAAAGGATTATCTATCACAAATGAAAGTGCAACAATAATTATGATGGACTTCACGTCAAGGACCCTTAACCAAAGACACTTTTTCTGCGGTTCAAAGGTGTCGCACGCTTGTTGTAGCTGTACATGGACTAATTTAATCTGTTGTAGTTGTAATTAATGATTGTCCACGAATAAGTACTTACCCGTGGATTTGCCTAATTTTGCATTATATCTTTCTTAGGTTCTTGGTACTTACTATCATCAAAGTGGCACAATGTAAGACAACTTACGATCTTGTGAACATGCAAGCAGGTAAGCAAACACTTTCACTTTCTATTAATTCAAATGGAATGTTATACA
This sequence comes from Haplosyllis anthogorgicola, assembly GCA_038406195.1. Lineage (NCBI taxonomy): Eukaryota > Metazoa > Annelida > Polychaeta > Phyllodocida > Syllidae > Haplosyllis > Haplosyllis anthogorgicola. Next base: position 7,340 of record JBCAUI010504729.1, on the reverse strand, counting down.
CATATAAAAGGCTTCACACAGTGTTTAATGAATTCAGTCTTAAAAAAGGAGCGTCTATGTTCTGACATGTTCTGAAGATGCTCCTTATTTAATGTATTTAAATGGATCCGTGATGTCTTCGAGTTTGGATAACTGGTATCTTGCGGGGGGGGGGGGGGGAGATGCACAAAAAAAACAAATTGAACAATTAAAAACAGGTCAGATAATAATTTTGGGCTTGAGTAAAAAACGAAACATTAACTTCTGTAGGATACTGTACGCAATATGCTTGAAACGTGACAATCACCACTGCAATGTCTTTCCAATCTGTAATACAGAAAGTGGTGTCCGAGAATCATCCGTGCCAGAATCAACTACTCGCCTTTTGAACCAACTGTTTTGGGAGAAGACGTCACAATCAAGTGTCTCCAACTCAGGTAAATAAGTCATGTGAGATCATATAAAAAGTTCACTCATCTTACAGATTGCTATTTTCCGAGACAACTCTTACATTGTGATGGGCCTATACAGGCATAAATGCAGACTTCCCTAACATTGATTTAATGTTAGAATTTTATTTTTAAAAAGTAATAACACTACTAATGAAAGATTTACGAAAGTTGATTTGCCAGATATAATAGAGGGATCATGTCTCCAACGAGCAATGGGGGAGTCATAAAAAATGGCTCGAATGCTCTCCAAGTTGTCACAAGTGCAACAAGCAAAGGGGATTCTTTGTCACATAGAAGACAATCTACCTCCCAGTGATCTTTGTTGGTGGTTATTTGATGTCTCACAATCTTACTCGGACCGCTCATCGTCCATAAATATCATTTACTGTCATTAGTAAATGTCACATACGTAGTAAATTCACTGCACGCGGGATTCCTCTATCATAACGCAATTAGTGCCTTCACGTTGTGGACAAAATTGTGACACAATAGGTAAAAATACTACACATGTAATTAATCTCGAATGTTGCTCACTCATCTGTAATTATACTTCATTAAAAATATTTGTTATGTTATTTTCAGATGACCATTTGCACACGTCGGCACAGAACACCCAATCTGATTTTGAATGTTGTTTGAATGGTGGCATTTGCGTGCTGAACACATTCTGTCACTGTCGCAGGTTCGTTGTTCGCAACTTATTTTTATTTAAGATCCAAATTTACATTTCCCTACACTCTTCGCACTGAAAAAAGTGTCGATAAATATATTTCTTGAAAATAAACTTATCATTGCTTTCGTTTTTCTAGGGGATTTTTCGGGCGGAGATGCGAGTTCCGCAGAAGAAAGCGAAGTTGTGGGCCTGTCGCTCATGGCAATATCTTCAGTGACGACTGCAATTTCTGTCAGTGTTTCGACGGTGTTTTAACGTGTGTTCCAACTAAAATTAATTGTGGTAAGATATTTTTAATGCAAGACACTAAATAAAATATTTTACGTTCAGTATTCTACTGAATATACCCGAACGGTAATTTTTTACCTTTCCCTTAAGAAATATCAGGAAAATAATTTTACGCGTATTCCTTTTCTTTTCAGACAACGCCGCCAATTCCGAAGAGGAAAGACCGCAAGTCTTCAACTTGCGAAAGCATAACAAGAGACACAAGAGGAAACACAAGTCCAAGTTAGAATTCAGCACAACCACTCTTCATCCATTGCTGATCAAAGTTTTAGATTCTGGATGTGCGGTTACATCCACCAGCTATCAAGGGACATTTACGATGCTTCTAACACTTCTATCAGTGTTTGCATATTAAACTTTACATCACTTCTTTAAATAAAGTTGTGAAAAGGCTGAACTGAAAAGTTGAAAAAGAACCAAGCATGATCTCATAAGAAAGATCTTGATAATGGAGAATACGTGCTCGGATGAGATGTGGATTACTCTTACAGGATATTGTGTAACCGACTTACGCGAGCTAGTCAATCAATGGTGCTATCTAAATGCAGAATAAATTTTATATTATTTACACTTCAGTAATATTGGTTTGTTTTTATCAACTTTTGCTGGGCTGTTTGAGAGGCTATGCATTTTAAGCTAAAATGTGCGAAAAACACGAAGGGGACCTGGTTACAAAAATTCAGTGACAATTTTAATATTCCAATAATTCAGACCCGAGTGTCTCCAGTAGTTCACTGTCTCTGATCACCATGTGTGATTGCTTTATCTCAATCGACTTTAAACATATTAGGAATTGCAAAAACAAGCGAAAGTGCTGAGATTAGGAGGTTGCGGTCAAAATTTAACTTGCATAACACTTTAACATATTTGTGTTTTAGCTGCCATTTATTAGTCACATCAAAGCATGATGACACTGCATGAAAGTAGTTATTGCAAACGACTTATCACGTTTTGACTTTTCAAAATGCAGTTTTCATCATAATAAAATTGATGCAGATATTCTACCCTCTACATAAAAACACTGCAGGGAGAAATTCCAAAATTCGTCACTTTTTGTATAAAATATCAAAGGGCAATGTTAATTGTACAGTAAACACATTTCTTGGAAGCACAATTTAGAATCTTGCTTTCCGGATGTTCTGTTAGCTACTGGGATTTTGCTGCATCTGATATTCACGTACACTTCGTACACTGTACGAGAATAAGATCTCATCCACACATTTAATGTTTTCAGTCCACCTATCCACCATCATATGCTTCTATACCTTGTATAGTTAAAATGTGTACTCTATACATAATCATAGCTTTCACAAGTAAAATATCCACTTTTACTTGGTGGAGTCGACATGTGGTACATGGTACCCTGCATCTGTTGTGCACCAAAATACCAAGAACAATAATACCTGTTGAATAATACCTGCTGATGACAGTGTCCTACCAAACACACCGTCTATGAATTTACAACAAGCATTGCACACCACATTCATGGTGTGTTATCCTATAAATTAATAATTATCCTAATGTACTTCTGTGTAAGTCCCCATAGAATAAGAAAAGTAATTCGATATAGGAATTATTTGAGGTCCAGTATCATAGATGCTGGATTTTCTAAGTATGATTTCCATAGATTTGAGAATCTGGCTACTGTAGCACCATCAATGACTCGGTGATCTGCCGACCAGCTTATTTGCATAATTTCTACAGCCATGACATTTCCCTGTTCATCAAATCTCGGCAACTTCTGTAAAAGCAAATAAAATAATGACAGTAAGTAAATTATAACATTTCTCTCGACAAACTGCTCCCCAAATACCCAATACATGTACCTCTGTCGACTTATTGGGTTAATGATTATGTTTACATTTTTCTTTTACATTTCTATATTATTGTGTACAACTGAATGTTCAACACAATATTCATTGTGGTATTTATGATCCTGCAACTTCAGTATCCGGAAATAAAACAATTGAGAAGTAAAACAATAAGTGTGGTTTACCTGTATTTTGCCTATCGCCCCTATGGCAACAGCTGGTGGTGCAATCACGGGATGAGCATACGTGCCCCCTATCTGTTCGGCAATTAAAAACATACGTGTAAACTTGTTACCTCAATTCAAGCCCATGACATTTCAAAGCTACAGGTTTTACTTTTTTTTAAAATTTATATCAATACATGTACTGGAATTTACAAGGTTCATTAATCCATGCATGAAAGTGAAAAGTAATTTACTTACGCTTCCAATATTTGATAGACTAAACGTTGTTCCCGATAAATCATTCGTCCCGAGCTTTCCTTGATAACCGAGATTTATGAGTCTACTTAATTCTGAAGCTACTTCAAAGACACTGAGAATCTGTACATTTTTAATGTTTGGAACAATAAGTCCATCTGGGGAATCCATTGCAAATCCTATATTGTGAGAGGCCTGTTAAAAGAATAACGTGGTAATTGAACTCTGCAACAAATATGATGGTACAAGCAACAAATCAATGTATCATAATTTCATGAGGTCTGATTTCGATAACATTTATGCACGTTTTTAAAACTAAACTTAAAATATATCAGTCTGCACTAACTCGTGGATTTTAAAATGAAATCACATGTTTAGCATAGTTCATTATGGGAAACACGTAACTCAAATGTGGTGACTCCCGAAACGTAAATATAGTAAAATAACCCACCTTATAAGTCAAATTTTCAAGTTTTTCGTCTAAGCTGGCATTGAGTATTGGGAAAGACTGCAATGCTAAAGATGCGGCCTGAAAATTGAAATATGTTACAAGTATAGGATACTGTCGTACACATCTGTACCACAATACAGAATATAAGGTTTACTCTAATTTTGAAACTAACCTTGATGAATACTGGCATGTATGAGAATTTCAGCCCTCTTGCTTCTGCCGCAGCTTTTAAGGAGGATCGGAGTTTTACTAAAGCATTCAAATTCACCTCGTCACAGTAACCAAAGTGAGGAATGGTAAGGGCAGCGGTCATGGCCTTTCCCTGGAAAACAAATGCATAAACAATGCAAAAAAAGAAAAAGCATGTTAATATTTTTGCTGTGCATTACTGTATACATTAGAGCAACACTACTCAATGCAGTCTACATTCGAATCATCAAAGCTGATATTTACAGCAAAATCTATCATCTGAAAAATTCGTAACGTACCATAGCTTTCTGCATTCCTTTTATTGGTACCGTTTTGTCCTCATCTATTGTCATGGGTGCAGCTCTTACAGGTGCAGGAGGTGCAGTCACAGGTTGGGCTGCAGGCATAACCGGTGCCTTTGCTGGTGCTTCAACTGGTTTGGCAGGTGTTGGGGCAGCAGGAGCTGCTGCAGCAGCCGGTGTTGGAGCTAAAATATGCAAGTTTGTTTATTGTAAAGTGTAAACTTTTGTGCACCTTGTTTCTGTACACCTTATTCGGAACACTTTATTCTCTTCCTATCTTCAACTTTTCAAAAAAGTAATCTTTTGCCCTAATTTATCACGTGGAACCTTAGCGTACCTTGAATTTCTCCTAAATAGTGGAGAACATCCTCTTTCAAGATTCTACCATCCTTGCCTGAGCCTTGTATATCACTTAAATTAATCTGAAATTAAAATAAAAGTGCAAGAATATCAATCCACATCATCTGCTTCGTTTGTCGACATTCAATATTCAGAAACGTCTTACAACATTTAATTGCCACCTGACAACATATTTTTATGCAGTAGCATGTGTTTAATAGCTAGATCCTCTTTACCTCTCTTGTGCTTTACCGATTTCAACATGAAAGGTACTTATCGACCACGTCTCCGAACTCACATTATTTTCCATTGCAAGTCTCCTTACAGCAGGTGTTGCTAATACTTTATTGCCTTTGATAATTTGTGTGGTCGATTTCGTAAAGTCATCTCCAGACGTAATCTGCACGTCGTCTTGATCGACCTGTCCTTCTTCCATGGAATCTAAAATTAAAATTACCCGAATTACTAAGTTATATTCGACACCTCGTGCCTCATGGTAAACAGTTAACATAGTGTTAAAATGACAATATACAGTTGACACACCTGTAAAGTAACAGCTGAAGCTACTTACCAACTGCTCCTTCCTCCAATTCGATGTCAACCAAGGGACTACCGACGAGGGCTGTATCGTCCACTTCGTAATAAAGCTTTGTAACGATGCCATCAAATCTACTTGTTATTGTTACCGATGCTTTGTCACTTTGGACTTCGCAAATGCTATCGAACTGTGAAACTCTGTCTCCTTCTTGCACAAACCTGCACAAAACATGGATTTTTAGAAGTCTACCCAAACGTCCTTGTAAAATGTAAATTTTTGTGTCTACGCCTGAGATAAATTACATGTTTAATATTGCCAGTACTTACCATTCTTTTACATTCACTTCTCTTATTCCCTCCCCAATGTCAGACAACTTAAATGGTACAACCTTTCCTTCACAGACTGAAACGACATGTGATATGTAACAAATTGCCAACACAAAGCACGATTGACCGGTAAATTGTACAAAAAAAAAAAAAAGAACAAAAACTCTTTGTATTGGGTCAAGATCAGCATGAGTTCGTAACATGTATGTGTAAACAAGATGTATTTAATACCTAAAGATGTATGAAATGGACTTGTTTTCTGCATGCAGGAAAATGATTGTGAAGTGGTCCGTTGGTAAAAACTCGACAAATGCCTGCATAGTATCTTTTTTCTGTAAATCTACAAAATAATGAAACATTAAGGAACTTGTTTACCTACAAACAGTAAGGTATCAACCCATATATAATGAAATTCATTATACATAATGAATTTCATTATATATAATGAATTTGTGTTTACATCTAACATGACCTTGTTTTGAATGGGCTATTCAGGTGTGATTCCATGCTGTGATTAACCTTAAATTGGAAACATTCAGTTGTAAACATCCCATCAAGAAAGGAAGATGTTTTAAATTTGGGTGCTCCCTTACTGCCAGTAATAAGTACAAATCGGAAATACCAATGTGCAATGAATGCATGCATTTTAAAGACTTTTTGATGATCAGATTTCTTTTTATATGCCCATTTTTTAATTTAAACTCATTATACGTAATGAAATTCACGAATTTCAATATACATAATGTAATTCATTATATTTGAGGGCGATTCCTTACTTATCACATCCAAGATCTGTCATGGATTTAAAACAGACCAGTCTGTGGTCCACCAGCTGTCATGGCCATGTTGCCACTTTGACATTCCCTCAAATTGTTTCGAGTATAACCCACAAAGTAACGTCAACTACCTAGTAACATCCATGCCATCTTATGCCACATATAGTAAGGATTCTAATAATCATTATAATACTGAAATTTAATACGTACTGCAGCAGAAATCCTGTAAATATTGCGTCCAGTTACGAGTCTGCCAACAAGACCAGCCATCTTGGATATTCTCTGAGACACCGGACTCCGCGCATGTGCAACAGGCAGACAGCAGACGCGACCGGCGAAATATTTTTGCGAGTTAGAAAAAATCCTTTTTTAACTTATCTAAAGTCCATTCAAGTGAATTAAGAATGGCATCCAATGAACTAGTGATCGATGGCAGTGTACTAGAAGGGGTAATTGATGTGAATTTTTGATTGTTTCAATCTGAACTAACTTGATAAAAATGTACCTAGTCCAATTAGTCTTGCCCATCCAACTATTGCACTTCTATTTGTTCACCTTCCTGGTCCAAATATAAGAGTTTGTAGATTCTAAAGCCCGCATAACAATCCCGCATGTCCCTGGCATATGTTGCAAGACCACCAGCATCGTATTCTATGCTGAGTTTTGCGAAGCTGGTTTGACGAATTGGAGAAGTGTTTGACGCACAGGGTCCGCACTAATATCAGTAAGGGAAGTCCCGAAATTTTAGGGTTATTCCTTTGTTTTGATGACATTCCTCTAAAAAGGGGATATTCCAA
>JBCAUI010504718.1:0-13043 GCA_038406195.1 Haplosyllis anthogorgicola | reverse complement strand
ATTCTTAAGTCCTCTTTTTTGTTCTAGACGTTTCCAAACTGATACAAATTCTGTGAACTGATGAAGTTTTGTCCATAAGCTTACTATGGGAAGTCCAACATTTTATCATACACTTCACTTGTCAGAGCAAAAATGACGAATTTCCTCAATTTCCTAGAATTGCAATAAATTGATTATAATGATATCATTCACAACCTTAAACCCCTATTTTTGGTACCGTCCATTCAATAACGTAAATAAACAAAGCATTTTGTTTTAGTTGAGATTAGCCTACTAAGTGTTTTCCCGGCAAGTAAGAAATATAGACAGAAGAAAAATACCTAAATACCATAAATTTGAATAAACTAAGAAATGTGCAAACTGTTAACATTTTTGTTATTTTACTTTTGCCATAAATTTAAGAAATTTCCAAATTGGTAACATTTTTATTATTTTATCATCTTATTGTATCACAATAATTTAAAATGACCCCCTCCCCCGTTTCATGTCACACGTAAATGAAAATTACGAAAACCACATATGTATGCCACATACTCATAATACATTATCTTTGTATTAAATTACTTGAAGAAAGCATCACTAAATATTTATATCAGTAACCAATTTACTCCTGGTGTTAGAAATTGTACAAAATCCAAAGCTACTGTTTCAACTCAACCAGAGTAAAGTAATATGAAATTCAATGTTAAATTGACATTCTTTGCATTCTGAAATGTTTAAATGTTTTAATCGTGTATATCGTTAATACACATTACATTGAGTTTGCCAAATGTTAAGTAAACAACAGTGCTGCATTTCGCTTCTGGCGAAAAATATGCAATTGTCGCAATATTAAATGATAGGAAATTTATTTCTGTGTAACAGTCACTTACTTCTACAACACAGTTATGTGGCTGACGGCAAAAATGTACTACTAAATTATGGGATAAATTTTGTGAAATATAAGGTGCATCAATAGAACAATTAAACAAAAGACTAATTATCCAGGTATGGCAATGGCACGCCACAAAGTGCACTGACTCAACGCGATGTTGTAGCATTCTGAAATGCTCTCTTGTTATTCTCAACATTAAAATATGTAACATGTTATCTGTTCAATCGTCTGTTCAATCGTGCTGCTACGATTGTGGGCCGGAGAAAGTTCCTATGCTTTACTATTGCAGTTCAGCACACCAACACATAAGTTTAGCTAAAAAATCGCGCTTTGTAACATACATTACGGACTCTACTGCGTTCTTCTGTTCATGCATTCAACTAAAAAAACAGTTTGCACACGGGCGTATGGATTTTAAAAAGGACTATTTTAACCTTGAACGACTCCTTCAACAATCAGGATCTTTATCCTTAAAGCCTTCAAAAATCATAAAATCCGATCCTGAACGTCCTATTAGTTTTGGAACAATAGCACATTAAAAGCACAGTTTGCTCTTTTGTTACAAAGTGTGACATACAAAGGGTGACTTTATATCTAAAGTTATGTGATTGTGTGCTGAACTGCTATGGTAAAACATAGGAGTTTTCTGCCGCCCCACAGTTGTGGCAGCGCCTGACGGGCAATAAACACTTCGTACACTTCGTATCCTACTGGCGAATAGTATGTTAGTTTTTATAGTACCTACAATCAACATGCCGTGGAACAAATCAAAGTTTGAGCTAGAGATCTTTTGTTTAACAATAAGCTTATTTATTGTAATTTTTGGACTGTTTTCTACAAACTTCATTGGAATAGAAGTCGCGCCTCAACGAGAAGTCAGAAACGTGAGTTGGTCATGTGACAATGAGTGCAAGAAATTCCGAGAACTGATGAGAAGCTGGCCTGAGGACAAATCTAAGGCTGCCATTGTTGTACTTACACAAACTAAACAACTCAAAACTTTACAGTTTATGCTTCAAAACCTTGATATTTATTTCCTGAACAAGTTCCAGTATCCAATTATAGTATTTCACGAGGAAGAGTATCGACCATTCATAGATGAAGTCAGGACATTCAGCAATGCGTCCACGTTTTTCCAAGAAATGAGTTTTTCAATTCCAGAGTTTATTAGCTTGTCTCGAGTTCCGGTCAGCGTCTGTGATAAATTTGTGGGTAAGTTTTTCATTAAATCACTTGATTTCAACTGGCAAAAATATGTCGTTGTTGAGCACAAGTCATGGGTGGTGCCACTACAAAGTAGCTGGAAATTAAACCCCCACTGTTGTGTGTGTGTTCAGAGAGTTGGGTGACTCGTTAAAAGGCTTTGGTGTGGGCTATCATGCCTGTATATATGACTGTACACATGAACACATGCGAACCTTTGAAACATGCCAACTACTACTGCACTTCTACCAGACAACCAACATGGGAGTGAAAAGCAGAAACATTGTGTTTTCAGGTTCAGGTTAACAGGCTGAAGTAGAAATGTCTACGCAATTGTCATGCCATCTGAGAACTGATCTGGGACGGTGATCTGTAACAGAGTGTCTACGCTGAACGGCCTTCCTCCAAATCCTAAAATTTCCATGAGTTTTGAAACAATAGCGAATCAAAATTACAGTGTGGAATTCTTTTGTTTCCTCTTTTGTTCTAAACGTTTCAAAATTAATAGGAATTTCAGGATTTGAAGAGAACATTGTAAAGCGCCCTAAATACGAAGTGCGACTTCATACAAATTCGAGACATATACGGATGAATGTTTCGAATAATAACAAATATATCCCAAAGATAACTAGACTTTGACCTTCACTGATTTATACCAATTCTTTTCAGGTTATAGACATATGTGCAGATTTCACGCCAGTTTATTGTACCAGCAACCAGTAGTAGAGGACCTTGACTTCGTTTTTCGTTTGGACGATGACAGTAACATAACTCACCCTGTTGAGTACGACTTGTTTAAGTACATGAGAGACAAGGGTTTATGGTATGGGTACGTGTTTCATGCCTGGGATGACACCCAGTGTGTTAAAGGTCTATGGGATGCTACCACAATATACATCCAGGAACAGGGCATAAAACCAACATTTTTCAAAGAGTGGCCGGAGCCAAGAATTTTTTATAATAATTTTGAAATATCAAAAGTAGCTTTTTGGAGATCAAAGGAATATAGAAAGTATATGAAGTACATAGACAGACTAGGAGGTATTTACTACTACAGGTGGGGTGATGCCCCTATAAAATCTCTAGCGTTATCATTATTTATGCCAAAAAAGAAGGTACACCATTTCCAGGATATTGGGTATACCCATCAACATTTAACGAATGAACCTTCCTAATAAACACTTACTGATAAGGTTGTCACGTTGATATCTAGAAACATTTGGCTGGTTTGTTTGCGTACAGACAACATTTGGGTTATTCCGTTTCAGAGGATGACAGGCTAACGTGTGGAAAGATGGCGCTAAATTATAGACCTATTCACATTTAAAAACATATCTGGGTTAGGAGTCCACAATTAACTCGAATACAACGAAAATTTAGTAGCGTAAGTTAAAATGTGTATGTCACAAATAATTTTACAGTGTCAGTTGTCATCCCTAAATAGACCATCTCAGTATTGTTTGTACACAGAGAGGACATCAGGAACGGGACAAGTCCAATCAACAATCAACAATCAAAATTATTTTGTGTTCCTCATCAATTGTCTCAACTAAAAGATATCCTGTGTTTACGTAACAAACTTTCAGTGAGCCCACTTTTAGGGATGACAGGTTACATTTGTGATGACAATGCTGTTGTTTATTAAAAATGTTTTAAGGAAACAGGAGTAGCATTAAGTGGGCACAGTTTCCTGCTAACATTTCAAATGTATGTCTCCCAATAAATACATATATCAGAATCATATTATTGATTAGAAAATATAAATTCATTTTATGTCCCTATGTATATATTTACAATTTTATGATTTAGGGTAGTCTAATGCTATTATTTGCAATTAAACAACAAAGGATAGACACGTTTTATCAATTAGTTTGGTTAAGGAATTTGGCAGAATAGGTGAATTAGTTGAAGGAATTATAATTTAGGGAAACCTTCAATAGAGGTTTTCCCAAATTGGTTTTAATGTTCGGAATTAGGCAAATTAGCCTAATTAATCTAATTTGCCTAATTCAACAGACATAGTAATTGCTGAAATGCATTGTTGTTTAATTGCAATTAAAATTCTAGTATCAATTTCAGTATCATTATTATAGTTAGGAACATACTGTTTTAAGTCTTCCCCAATATTTGCCATTTTGGTTAAAAGTAACCCAGAAAGCAAAATTTGCTTAATTAGCCTAATTCCATTAGAACAATTTGGAAAAACCTAGAATGTGTAGTTTGTATTGCAGTAATTGTTTGCACAACTAGAACCGTTTGCGGTGGCGACCCCTTTGTCTGCATGTAACTAACTGTAAATGAAATATACCCATAATCTAGTTTTTTTTAATTCGTACCTAGCCTCATTTTGTCTAATCTGTCTAATTAGATAGAATTAAAATGTAACAAAATTTTTAAATTAGCACATTTCATTTCTATCTAATTGGACAAATAAGATAAAATAAGGCTAGGTACGAATTACGAAAAAACCCTAATAATCTACTAGAATAATTGAAAAATAAAAAATAGCATGTTATAGACAAAGGTACATTCTGCTAAACAGCTGGCTAAATGGTCTTCATTTTGTGTCTGTGAAAAATACTGGATTGCCCTTGTTTGTCTATGCCCTCTATTAATTGTTTCACCATATCAATTCAATTAGACATTGTCTCCATCTGCATCACATACCTTTAAACATTTACATGCTGTCTATGGAGACCCTTAAAGAGCACACTGTGATTTCGCGTGAACAGATAATGATCATAATTTAGCCAGCTGGTCCAGGAAACAAAAAATGTCTGTATTAAACTATATCTGTTAAACTGAACAAATTTATTGGTCTTAAATTCTACGCATTGAATTATTTTATCTGGTCATACTCTTAGCTATCTGAAATTAAGACCACTGGACTGAATCTGTATTTGATAGGGATTTTTGTTTAAGCCTCATCTCGTGAAATCTGCGACACAAATCACCTGCGTGATTTCGATGGAAAAAAACATCAGCATGATCAAATCACGAAATGCCTATCAGCTTTGGAACAATTGAGTATCACATCAAAAGCACAGAGTGAAATTCTTTGGTTATCTTTTTTGTTCTGTGCAGTTCCAAATTAATAGGAATTTCTTGATTTGGGCGGGATAAAAACTGTATGTTATGCTGTGTGTAATTCAAACTCTTACTTACTTTTATCGTATTTCACAAATATTTTAATTATGATACCACATTTGGTACGGATAGCTTGGAAATGTGTCAAGTAACACAAGATCAAAAGATATGGTCTTTTGTCAATGATCCTCGGGTGATATGAATGGCGTCAGTATTCAGTGCATTAGCATGAAGAAACACCGCATAATTAAAACGCGCTTTAGGGAACGCGGCATCACAATACGTTTACCTATGAACGGAAGATGCATTGTATGTTTATTGCTGACGGGTTAGTGACAGTCAATTTAGTTAGGCCGTTTATACCTGCATAGCTCCGTAAGCTGAACTAAAACCTGGTGTTAAGCTAAAATCTATGGCGTCCTTGCGCTAATCATTTCATATTTGCTTTTGTTTACGCAACAGTTTGTGAAACTTCTTTTGTTTCATAAGCAAAAGAATTTAAACTTCAGTATGGTATAAAGTGTAACATACAAAGCGCAATTTTATGTCTAAAATTATATGATGGTGTTCTGAACTACAATGGTAATGCATATGAGTTTTCTGCCGCCCCAAAAATATGGCAGCACCTGACAAGCAATAAATACACACGCTACAGTTCGTGCCCTACTGCTAACGAGATTGTGTATCCTTCTTTAAATAAAGAGAAATTCGCCTTTATTAATCCCATGCTATACGTTTCATTATATTCAGTCCGGTCGTCTCAGGTAAATGCAGAAATCACAATTGGCTAGTTTCATCTAAAACAAAATGCTTCGTTTATTTCAGTTATTGAATGGATGATACCAAAAATAGGGGTTTATGGTTGTGAAAGATATCATTATAATCAATTATGCTTGCCTTTTCTCACTGTTATGGTTTCCGGAGTTCTGCAATTAAATTTAGGTACTTTAGGTATTTTAGAGTAGTTCATCTATAGAAGAACATCATACAAAAGAAGATTATTACTGGAATAATATACTTCATGATTTTAAACCTATATTTTCAGTCAGGTCCATTCAACAACGTAAATAAACAATGCGTTTTGTTTCAGTTGAGACCAGCCGAATTTAATCTATTTTAATGAAAAGATTTGAGCTATGGTATGAAACAATACAGTTTTTGTACTTTTCTTTCAAAGTTTCTGTTATTAAAGGTTCAGCGAATTTAGATCTACTTTACCTGTACTAAGTTCAAAAAAGTATCCTGTACGCGTGCACTATGATTCATGAATTTGTCTCGGATCAACTACAATAAACAAGGCATTGCCTAAAGTGATTGGAATGTATCGCCATGAATTATGGCACAGGTATGAGATTTCTTATTCCATGTACCAATGCATTCGGCCATTTTGTGTGAAAAGAGTTACATAGAACAAGGCATGGCAATTGTTGATTAAATTTATTTTCCAGCACAAATGTTTGGTTGGTGGTTTCAATCTGTTACGTGACAAAATTTTAGGTTCGAGTAAGGATCACCAAATAGGATTTTTGTTGAACTGAATTTTATTTAGATTTACTGTGGGATTGAAGTAATGAATATAATACGCAGGTACAGGCTTGAGATGCTGTACGTTTGTTTGACTTTGACGCTTCTCTTTTTAATCGCACGACTATCATCAAACAACGTTTTACAAATGAACGTTTTCTACACTGGAAACAACGATCCAAAGACGTCACGTCTATCGGATTCGGGGGACTTCATGCGGTTTGTCCTGTTAATTTCTAGAAACCATTACGCAGAAATCGTATCAATTTTGTATGTAAGGGCATTTTAGGGAGCTCCCAAAAAGTGCCGAGTTTTTTATACGACTTTTGTGAACTGCTCTGGCTGAGTAATTTGCTTATGATCAATATTTGGATTATTCCGTTTGGGGGATGACAATTTGCTTTGAGATGTACATCTATACTTATGATACTAGTTTTATTGTTATATTTCAATTTATTAGCCTAATTCATTTATATTTTTCAGTTTATATGTGAAGAACCAAACACAAATGTTAAAACTTAATCTGTCATCCCTTTAACCGGAATAACTCAAACATTTTTATAAGCAAACAACTAAGGAGCTTCTAGATGTTAACAGGACAAGTTCATTATCAGTGAGAAGGAAACATCGCCATGTGACGGTGAATGTGACAGATTTAAAACACTGATGAGAAGTTGGCCCGAAGACAAACCGAAAGCCGCGATAATTATTCTAACGCAACCCGACAAAATAAAACGTCTACGTTGTATGTTTGAAAATCTAAACAAGCATTTCTTAAATCAGTTTCCATATCCAGTCATAATATTTCACGAGGAAGACTACAGACCATTCACAGACGAGGTCAGGACTTTCAGCAATGCCTCTATATTTTTTCAAGAATTGAAGTTTTCGGTGCCAGAGTTTGTAAACATGTCCAAAGTTCCGGCTAAAATTTGTTCTCGACAAATTGGTGTTGGTAGGTTTGCTTCAGATTTTTAATTTTAAAATGTCGGTTTTGAAGAACATAGAAGGTGTTGAAAAAGGGAATCGCTGGGGATGAAAACACTACAGAACAGGCAATACAGTATTTTTGCTTTCGTTTATGATTGTTTAGTTTACTGATTTTATGTATGATTTATCGAGGAATAGAAAATACACATTAAATTCATGACCCGTCAGGTCAAATTCAGGTTAAAGTTCCTTCTAAGGAAAACGTAGAATAAATGTCAATGTCAAATTCGTAATTTTGGTTTAAATTCATTTTTAATATTCCTGTCATTGTCCCAAGACGATCGGCTGACCTATCCCGGATTATTCCTGTAAACAAGTATTCATCAAACACATCAAACAAATTAAATAGAGCTTTAAAAAACTTTAAAATGTTTATTTTTAGGATATAGGCACATGTGTAGATTCCACGCTAGATTACTGTACGACCAGCCAGTTGTCGAGGACCTTGACCTCGTTTTTCGTTTGGATGATGACAGTGACATAACTCACCCTGTTGAGTACGACTTGTTTAAGTTCATGAGAGACAATGACGTATGGTATGGATACATGTTTATTGTCAATGATGACGAAAAATGCGTTAGATTTTTGTGGGAGACCGCAAGAAAGTATATCAAGGAGCATAAAATCACGCCCATGCGTGTTTGGCCTCATAGACGCATGTATTACAACAATTTTGAACTCTCAAAAGTAGAATTCTGGAAGTCAAAGGAATATACCGATTTCTTCAATTACATAGACAAAAGCGGAGGAATTTACTACAACAGATGGGGAGACGCTCCGATAAAATCTCTAGGATTATCACTCTTTATGCCAGAGGAGAAACTACATCAATTTAAAGACCTTGGTTATCATCATCAGTTCAGAACAAATGTACCCCCAAAAACTAAGTAACTTCTCTGTTTACAAACGTATGTAATTGTTCATTTGCGGCATTTGCTCTGTGTTAAATGAATATGATTTTTCTTCTAAAAGAAATAGATTTAGTTTTGAGTAGAGTTTCCGCAAGATATTATCTTACCGATTCCTTTATTTATTTCTGTTGAATAGAACTTCCAGGATAAAAGATTTAAACTTATTAAAGTGTATTATGTTTATGGGTCAAAAAAAAATCGGCATGATAATCTGACGTTGCTGTTGTCAAGTTTTGCCAAGATCTTGGCGATTTGTTTATTTATTTCTGTTGAATAGAGTTTCCTGGACAAAGGATTTTAACTTATTTCAGTTTAATATTTTAGTGTTTTACCTATTAAATTGTGGTTAATATGTAATGCATTCGGAGAACTAAAACTTTATTCACATACAAACAAATGGGCAAGATCATATCTTTCGGAATCGTGACATAGCTAATGCCTACTGAGGCAGACAATTTTAAACTGTTGATATTGATGTCTTAAAGAAAACCATCTACAGATAAAACTGGTAATTTGCAATCTCACTATTAATAATATCTGTTTTCTGCCTAACCAGACACAATTTTTTAAGCCAAAATAATTTTAAAAACCTTTAATAATAAAGGACAAAAGAGTGGTTTGTTATCATTGTTATTGTTATTTGTAACAACGCGTTTACTTAGGTGTCTTCCCACTTTGGCCCTCTTTAAATCTGCTAGTGCTTCATTCAACATACATCAGAATACAAACTATATATTGGATTTAAGGCCCGTCAGGTGCTGCTCCCGTAATTTTTTTAATCGATGAAATTTTGTCCGTAAGCTTGCTTTGAGAAACATATCATCACACACTTCACTTGTAATAGCAAAAATGACGAATTTCCTAACATACAAAGTTCATCGGTCAAAATAAAAATTATGGGGGCAGCACCTGACGGGCCTTAAATCCAATGTACATTTTGTATTCTGATGATTCTGTTTAGATACTAACAAGTTGTTAAGATAATATCTCGTTAGTGTTCAGAAAACATGGCAAGAAATTGTAATTAAATTTAGGTCGAGTTGGTGGTTGAAACCTTTTGATCACGATGGTATTTATTTTAACAGGTGAGCTTTGAGTAAATCTCCTTCTAAAACTAATCAAAGACATGACCTCCCCACGGGGTTACAAGTATCGTGAGTCATCGGACAAAAGTCTCACTGCTAAAGTTGAAGTGAGACTTTTCCATACTATTTGAATTCTTCAAGCAATATTTCAGTATTCTGGCTTTGCTCAATGTTATATTTCTCAAGATGTGTAGTATATACCTGTGTCTTGTCAGCATGAGGGAGAGAAATAAACCTACCCATTCATAATTAAACTGCCACGATTAATATCTTCTGGCTGGTTTGTTTGTAAACAATTTTTAGGGAAATATTTGTTTTGGGGGAATGCATACATCCAAACTTGAAAATATATGTTTGGAATAAGTACCAACAAATAACATAAAACGTGCAGTTGTAAAATTCTATTGTTGTGGATTCAGATAAATCAGGTGGAATCATCTAATGACAACATTGTTGCTGACATCTGACTTGGATTTCAATAGGCATAGAAAAAAGAAAGAGAGAAACATTTTCTGAGTTTGAAATAAAGTTAATAGTTATTTTAGCACCATTTACAAGTTCAGATACCTCCCAATTTTTAATTTTTAACTAGTTAGTAATCAACAATTAGATTTTAGATAAATAGTAGATTGGATTCCCATTATATTTAAGTTTTAAGAAATTTGTCTAAATACAGCTATAGTTTCTATTCATATTCCTTGCTTCCGTTAATGACATGCTTGAATTGACCAAGAAATCATTAGCGGATCTAAGGGGAGCCACGGAAGGCACGCACCCCCTCCTACGACAAGAATATTTTTTCACTTTCATGCAGTTTTGCTGAATTTAGGTCGAAAATAGGGGTGGCACCCACCCCCTCTACAGGCCGAACACTCTCTCCTACGGGAAATCCTGGATCTGTCACTGACGAAATGATCATGGTTATTTGGAGTTAGAAGCAAGGAAACAACATGAAACGTTTGGAGAGGGCAGTTTGGACACCAAAGTTTATAAATAAACTGGTTTTAAACTCATTACTTTTTCTATCTTAAGTTTCCATTTTAGGTATCACTAGTATTAACCTATTAGGAACACATCTACCACATTCATCCCTTAATTGTGAATCTAACATCTCGACTGTCACTTATTACAATCCATATTATTGCATTGTTGTCAAAAATGATCATCTCATCATTCAAGATGTCCATCCTCCAGCACATCTTCTCTTCTGACAATTAAGAACCATCAGTATTGATAGTTGTATCTTGGCTTATAAAAATCTTTCTTCATTTTTAATTTCAATATACTGGATATGACCAGGTCAAATTGACAACTTATACAATGCTGCTCACAGAAGGTTGAATGAGTTTCAGGGTTGATCTACGTCCAGCAAGTTGAGATGCGTAACTCAAAATAAATTTGAAACGATTTAAGCTGTTATCCCAAAACACAGATTGACACCAATACAGTTTATGAATAAGCCAACCGGCAAGAAGCTTCTAGATATTGACGTAACAAGCCGATTACGAGATGTGAAATACATGTACATATGAATATCGCAGTACTGAAAGCTAATTAGTCTATCACGCTTTGCGTTGATAGACTTCTGTAGACGGCAAGGTGGTTTTGCTGCGAGCTCAAAAAGTGAGGATGAGGTGTTGGGGACGAGGTATGGGGATGGACTTTTTACCCGGCTTTCCCGGGTGATTCCTCTCGTTTCCTTTTGCAATTCACTGCGTTAGATGGAGGAGAGTGTTACTCCCTGACCCTCATCTGAACAAATAGTATGACAACAAGAGTTTGCACAGTTGCCGCTGTCCTTTGACGTTTGATGTTTATTATCGTCTTTCATTTATGAAGCATTTCAGACCTGTCCTCGAGGGGAGTGCATGTGATGCAAATGCATCATCCCCATCGGTTATAAGGTCCACAAAATCTTTCAGTCCAAACTTCCAAACTGACAAGCTTTATTTTTACGACAATGCTTCTGTTTCCTTAACTCTCGAAAAGGGAATTCAAATCAAATGAATTACTCAAATTGAAATCTGGCTCTGGGTCTGGCTGCTTTTGTTCGAGAGAATGAAACAGCATGTATTATTGTCACATGAAATCAATTTCAGGAGCTCTGAATGAATGATTTTTTTTGATTGTTAAATATAAAAGCAGAAGATGCAAATTTAATATAAATTAAATAAATAAAATAAATTAAAGCCACAGCTGGCTTGTGGGCAAAATCAAGAAGTCAGTGATTGTCTGATGATTCACTGAATCATGTCCCAGGAGTTTTTTTTATGTTCTTAACAGAGAAATACTAATGCTAGAATTTAAATTTTGGACTTGGATTTAGCACATAACAGTAAATTAACAAAAGAGTGTATGGTGTGCTCATCATAGCAAGAAATTATTATTAATTCTGGATGCATTACCGGAGGAATAATCAAACAGCGCGTGACCCGGTGGTCGTGACAATTTAGATTTTGAATGAGAATACTGAGATACATTTCCTACGCAATATTCAATGCTGTAGAAATCTGCTTATTGCAAAGATAATGGAGAGATTCGTCAAAGGTGTGACAACAACCATGAAAAAGAAACTAAAGTTTGAGTTATTTTGCCTTTGTTTTACTGTGTTATCATTTGCTACAATTGTACTATTGTCACAAACTGTATCAGACAATAAAATACGTGACAACCAAAGTGAGAAATCACAAGAGTATCTGGTAAAGAATTCACGAGTGCAAAGTAAGCTTGCTGCTGTGAATAATTCTGGAACGATTGCTTTTGAAAAGAAGTCATGTGACAATGAGTGTGAGAAATTTCGAGAAATGATGAAAGGTTGGTCTCAAGACAAACCAAAAGCTGCAATAATTATTCTTACTCATTCACGAAAAGTAGAACGCCTTAAGCTCATGTTTAAAAATTTGAATAAGTACTTCTTGAATAGATTTCAGTATCCAGTTATAATATTCCATGAGAAAGATTATCGACCATATATCAGACAAGTCAGGACTTTCAACAATGTTTCCATGTTTTTCCAAGAGATGAAGTTTTCCGTACCAGAATTTGTCAACATGTCCAAAGTGCCAGCCAAAATTTGCGGGAAAAGTATTGGTAAGTTCACGATTTACACTTACAGATCATGGAATTTTTTTGTTATGTCATTCGCCTAGACCGCCCTGCATGAAATTCAATTGTTGCAGGACGTAAAACAACTGTAAAAAATTTATGATATGTATTTGTTCCCAAATATCAACTTTCTCACGTCAAAGCAAAATATTATCTTGTCGTTTTGTTTGTTTACTCTTTATAATGGACTAGGTGAAACCCGTGCTTCGCACGGTTAGGGGATGCCAGTGTATGTGAAAGGTGAGACCATCCTCTTCTCCGAGT